>CAJVGC010000590.1:23481930-23555053 GCA_910822075.1 Senecio squalidus | reverse complement strand
ATATAACTATAGTTAAAGATGGAGCTAGACATACGAATTGAAGTCAAACTTGTTTTTTTTAAAGAAGAAATTTTGAGTTAATAAAAAAAATATTGGAATAAGTCGGATCCATCCATCTTGACCCATCTACAATTTCAGTCCCTTTACATTAATATTTTGCTCTTTAGCACCACAAATTTTTGAGTTGGTCTCCCGACTCGTCAACAATTAAATTTTTTGTAACCTTGTGGTCATATATCAAAGGGTAAAACTGTGATATCTGCTACAAAACGTTTGGCATATACTCTATCACTTACCATAAAGATCTTCATTCACAAATCTCGTCATATGATTCACTAGTAAGGGTATAATCAAGATCAAAGTGTCCGTTTTGACCCATGTTTGAATCATTACCTTAAATAACACAGACACAGATTGCTATGAGGTTGGTGTAGCATAATTGTACAAATTAAAGCGATGGCGTAAGATAAAATTTGTTAAAAAATGTTATAAGGTACATAACATGTGGGATGTAAAAGATAGTCCCTACCAATTTTTATGAGTTATAATGGTGTCCTATGAATGACACATTTCGCTTAAACGAATTATAAGGTCTTTATTGAATTCAATGGTTATTATGTTCTGGTACTTCTTGATGGTGATAGATATCAAATGGCAATGAACGGATATGAAAATTTACTACTATCGTCCCTGGTTTTCAATTGCACGTGTGAGCTATTGAGATCTGAGCATAGACATTTAGGAACACCGACAAAAAGATTAACCTACATGTTTATGAAACCACTTGTGCTTATCAAAGATAAAGTTTTCAAACTACCATAAGTTAAACATATCTTGCTTCTAATCCGTTGCTTATACTAAAGATGATGCATTCGTCATTGTTGACAATCAAATTCAAGTAGTGCAATAGCTCTTGTATGTATTCATTGGATAATTATAATAAATCTACAGAACATATACAAACATGGAGGTACATCAAAACTTACGACTATTAAGAATACGGTTATTGTGGGAATTACCAAAATTTCTGTAACTAATTTCATTTGCTACAATGCATTCAGATCGCGAAACCCAGGCTGTTTGCCATTTTCTCCAAACGTTATATTTTCTTTTCACTAGCCTTTTTAATTTGTAGGGCAGCTCTCACGACATTTCCTCTTGTGATAATCCCCACCTTTCATATATAGAAGCAACAGGTATTAACTTGTGAAGGAGGTGGCAAAATAAGTGGGTTGGGTAAATTGTCATAACGGGGTGAGTGGGTGACCAGTAAGCAATTTTTTTGCCCATTTGTACAGATAGTTACTGCGTTAAATTTTAAACAATAAATCTGCACTGTTTAATAAACGTGTGATTTAGAAGTTATTTATATTAACCTGTTTGGGACAAAACATAACCTAAATCGACGCATTTAAAAGTCAATGGGTCAAAATGCCTCCCCAGTTATGATGATGAACAGATAAAAAAAAAGCACAGTTAGATAGGACACCAAAACAATTCATTCAAGGGTCTTACCAGCTTTCCTTCACCGTCTACAACTGGAAGCCGACGATATTTGGTTTCAAGTAACAATCTGACATCACAGAATTCTTTATAAGTCAGCCTTAAAAGTAGCATAGCAAGATTTGTGCAGAATTATAAAGTAATAATGATGATAAACTTGAACATGAAAAATAAGCGTAAAATAAAAGAGGAAGGTTGGATAAACCTAGCAGCATCCTCGAGATTAGTATTTTCACGAACTACCAACGGTGCAGGTGTCATTAGGTCGCCAACCAGCTTCCCATCAGTTTTACTGAGCAATTTTTGGACCTCATTAAATGTCTGCAATCATAGCTTGGATTTAGATAAGAGTATCGCATGAAATAGATACTGATATCAAATTATACTTCCATGAACTGCTGGATCTAAAATGGCTACGAGATACTACTCTTTGAAGCATATTCTCATTTTTGGTAACGCGTTTATAGATTTATATGTGAATCATTTCATTGGAAAACTTTAGAGCATCAGATTATGGGTTTATCATATATGTTGCTGGCTGCACACAGCTTGTAAGAGATGACTGATTAGCTAACAATGTCGTGCATCACAATTTTACTTTTATGGAACTGGGAGTTTGTATAACACTCCACCAAGAAAAAGAAAAATGAAACCAAATTGTTTTATTGGCTCACCGTCACTAGCAAACAAAGTCCATAACGTGTACATCAATTGCCGTTCCCGGGCATGAATAAAAGATGTGGCCATTTCAACTCATTTTCTTACTAATGGGTTGATTTGTGTTATGGTCTATCCCTATCGGGTCAAAACACAACAGATTGGCCAAAAGGGAAACGATTCAAAATGTGTTATATGCTAATAGAATATAGACTCTTAAATCCTTAACTTTAAAAATTAAATTCTTATTGTATTTACATAGGTTTAGTAATCATATTTAGTGCATTAACTATTTACAAAAAAAGAACAAAGATGTTTGTGAAAAAAGATCTGGCCCGACCCGGCCCGTTTGACCTGTATTAAGAACAAACTGTTACCCAACCCGCCTGACCAGTCTGTTTAGCCACCACTAAAATGAATATGTTCTAAACCATCTATCTAGACTAAAAAAAAGGAATAGCTTCCAACTTTTTTGTAGACAATTGAGAGAAGAAGGAAGTGATTAAATGTATGGGAACACATAAGAATTGTAAGGATAGTGGTAGATACTTACCTTCCAGGTGCTATCAACCTCCGGGAACATGCTCGTATCAGCTCGTGTAGCGCCTAGTGAAAATATTGCAATGTTCAATCTTGAGAATGCCAAATAATTACAGAACAGAAAGAAAAAAAAGTTGAAGGAGCAGAAATGATATATGAGGCCTATTATTAAGTTTAATACTATTAAATATTGAACTCGTGCCTGAATTTCTTGGTCTTGGACACTTGACTGGTGCTATCGCATGGGAAAATTGAAAGAAAAGGTAACACGGTTTGATGTTGTTTCTACTAAGGGGAAATATAAGACTATAGTATAATCTCACTCTAAAAAAGGATTTAACTTTCAAAGACCTTCATTTAGGAGTATCTTGTAAGTTAACTGGTTTTCATGTGCCATGCCAGCAAAAAAAAGTTTAACACGGTCAAAGTTACCTATATGTCATACTTTTTGAATGGGTATTAAAAGTTTGATGCTTTTCATCATTAATACCAAAAGTTGAATCCTTTTCGGATGTGAGAAAATACTACTATATTACACTAGAACGAAATCCAACCAAATTATATTACCTTTTTATGAAAGATTTACTAAATCTTCTCACCCCAAATCCTAACCCAACTTGCTTAACCCAATCACATACCTCAGGTATGGGTTTACATAGAAAGGTAAGCGCTACATGCCTTCTATAACATTATATATTTGGTATTTTCAAGTTATGGTTTACCTGATACAGAGTCCAACGCTAATAAGTCATAATCTGAAACCAGCCCAACCTGCAGCAAGAATGAACTTCTGAATACTTCATAAATGATTTACATGTATTCGTTCAATACTTTTCTCAAAAAAAAGTATTCATTCAATAACAATCTCATCATATCGACAGACTGTTTTATGCACACATAAAGCATAATTATCTGAACTCCAATCCAGGAGAAAGTCCCGCCTGAACTATAGTAGTATCATATTGCTAATCTACATCTTACGATGCAAGGAGGGAATAATATATACAGTCGAAACACCTTACCAATGTCCAGTCTTCGTCAATTACAGGAAAGCCAGTTATTCTGTGTTCTACAAGAGCTTCCAGAGCTGTTGGTAGAAAATCAATTAGCAGAGGGGAGGAAGCTGAAGTGGTGTATTGATATGATTACATTAACAGAGAAGTACCTTCATCTACTGTCGTTGTAGGCTTTACTACGTGTAAATCATCTCTCGTAGTCATAAAATCACCCACAATCAGGACTCCGTTTCTTGGCTGCAAACAAAAATGAAACTTGTTTAAGATATTGAAGGAAGGAGAGTTGCTGGCGCTATTTAAGAACAAATTGTGAGTAGCTTAATGCGTTAATCCAAAGCATGTGGCCATATATTATGTGTGGTGTGACTATAATCAATAGATACACGGAAACTATAAACAAATACATCTTCTTGATTCGAAAATGACATTAAGATATTAACCCTGGGTATGTTGTAAAAGTGATGGGAAATCAACTGTAACATTGTCAACAAGCAAAGCTGAATTAACATATGTGTATTCAGGGGCAGCTCAAGGCTTTGAGTGGCCTACAGCAAATTTTTACGTGGACCTTAAAAGAGTAACGCTATAAAGCTTATTTAGTATATTTTTAATATAAAATTTACTTTTTAACTTTCTAAGATCCAAACTCGCTTTATGGTTGAGCCGGCCCTGTGTGTATTGTGTTGGTCAAGTAATGTGGTCGTGAAGACCTATTGTGTAGCTTCATTTCAAGCAAGAAGGATTACATGAGTGAATTAAGCTTTCTCGAAATCCTACTGTACATGGAAGAAGTAAACACATTACATGCAATATCTCACTTTTTAATAGAAAGCAATTAATATCACTCTATTACAAAAGGGAAGACAAAGTCGCCTTGGTGTTAACACTGAATAATCTTTAAACTGATTTCAGTTTGAAGGAGGGATTGCTAACAATTCTAATACTTTCTTTATTCAAGACATGAATTGCACGCAGTTGTTAAGACTAAGAAAAAAAAGGTGGTGTTTGGATGACGAAGCGTAAGCTTTAACTATGGAAACATAAGCTACTCAAAATTGGGTTCTTGGAGGTTTTACGAGCAAAAAATACCTAAATACCCTAATATATATTTGTGTATTTCCTTTAATGTCATTCTACACTTTTACAACTACAATCACCGAACACACTTGTTCGGGTAAATCACAGCTACTGCTCACTATCTACCACTAATTTTACGAAAACATATAAACGTATAGTTGTTAATTGGTTCCTATATGGTGGCCTCTTTTTAAGCTATTTCTTCTTGGTTACTAGTTCATCCCAATTATCCCTCTGACGAAATGCCTCAACGAATCGTGCGTAAGTTACCGTACCAAACTTGACAATTACTAACAAAATTACACCTAAAACAGGTACACAAATGAGCAAACACAAACATTATTTGTTCAATCCTATAATTATACGAAACAGCAATAAACAAAAAACGAAAGGTGCACCGGTACGGAGTTGCCGGTCAAAGTAGCTGCTGCTGTAACGGTGAGACCGGGTCTACCAGAAACTGGTAAAAGGAAAGAAGACGGAAAAGTAGAGAAAAGTGACGGCGGAGATGAGATTAGTTGACGGTGGTAGACGGTGACGGAACGGAATTGTGAATGGGAGAGAGAAATGGCCGGAGAAATTGAGGCCATATCTGTTTACAGACGGTAGTGTTCGAGAGGAAGAGTATCCAATTTCACCTCTACTCACACCTACAACTATTTTGTTTTTATATTAATTATGCTTCAACTTGGAAAAACAGCTTGAACAAGGGGTGTTTATTTTAGCTTATTAACTGGCTTATCAGATTATTAGTTTATGTAATTTTAATAAAAAAGTTTTTAGGTGTTTGATTAAGTTTATGAGTTTAGGTTTATCAGTTTATTAAGAGAATTTTATAAGCTTAAATGTTGTAGTTTATGGGCTTATATAAGATTTTCTTCCTTGCGTTTTATCATAATTTAATAAGCTAAGCCAAACATCTAATAAAATTTAATAAGCTTATAAATGATAAGTCATAAGCTACTTATAAAATATAAACCTAAACCCATACAATAAGCTTAGACAAACACCCTCTAATAAATATCATCGTATACATCTGTGTATACAAATGTATTCAGTAGTAAATATATGGTTAGAATGTAGGTCACGAATCAGTTAATACACCGGTGAATAGAAGTATATTCAGTTGTGTATATATATGTATTCACCTATGAATATAAGGTTCGAATGTGTTTTTGTCGAATTTATTATATACACTTGTCAATATGCTGAAACCCACCCAAAAAAAAATCGTCAAAAGTATATCAAGTGGGTGCTCGTTAGGAAGGTAATTAAATACTTGTTTTAATGGTATAATTAGTTTTTCATAAAGCCTTGTTATACTCTGGATAAATTAATTTAAAGTTAATTATAAATTTAAAGTGGGTTTAAAATAATTGGTTAAAAAATGGTTCTTAGAGCACCCGGAGTGGGGGGTTCTCGGCTCGTTGTGGAACTCACAACGAGTGTTGTGCTCGTTATCACTCCGGGCTCTTCGTTGTCAGCCTCGTTGTGAGGCGGCTCGTTTTACAGATTTTGAATTTTTTTATTTTTTTTTTAATTCAAACGGTAATATTACCATTTATATTAAATTAAATATTTTTTTTTTTCTTTCCAAATTTCATCTATAAATACCCCCACAATTTAACCAAAAAATCACACCAATTCTCAATCTCTTTCTATCTCAATATTTTTTCTAAAAACCATATATACAAAAAATGAGTTCGAATTCGTCAACCGATCACGATGTTTCGGATTCGTCATCTTCCGACTCCGAATTGTTACAAGTTCTAGCCATGTCGGTACATGCTTTGGAGATGGAAGAAAATGAGGCGCAAAGTTCTCGCCGTACGGTGAAAAAGAAAAGGCGTTATCTCAACCGCGATCGCGCCGAAGCAAACGAAAACGTGATACGACATTACTTCTCCGGCGAAAGCGTATACCCGGATGAATATTTCCGTAGACGGTTTCATATGAGAAGACCTCTTTTCCTCCGAATAGTCGCAGGTATATCTAATTACTCTGTAGAACCTATGCCCGAGTGTTTTAAATATTTCAAACAACGCCCCGATGCAACGGGTAAAATGGGTTTTAGTTGTTTACATAAATGCACGTCGGCTATTCGTGCGATGGCGTATGGGATTACTCCGGACGCCTTCGACGAATATTTACAAATGTCTGAAAGAACATCAACTGAATCCTTAGATAATTTTTTAAAATGTGTAATCCATCTATATACAAACGTTTATCTAAGAGCCCCAACACAAGATGATGTTTATCGTTTATATCAAAAACACGATGAGGTTCACGGTTTTCCGGGTATGCTTGGTAGCATAGACTGTATGCATTGGAAATGGGATCAATGTCCAAATGCATACAAAGGGCAATACACACGAGGTGACCATGGTTATCCAACGGTTATGTTGGAAGTTGTTGCCTCGTACGATCTATGGATATGGCATGCTTACTTCGGTGTCGCCGGGTCGAACAACGACATCAATGTGCTTAACCAATCGCCGTTGTTTCATGATATGCTCAACGACTCATTCCCGGACTACAGATTCACCGTCAACGGCCACGAGTACACTAAAGGATATTACCTTGCAGACGGTATATATCCGGAGTGGTCGACATTTGTTAAAGCTTTCTCGTACCCATTTGAAGAACCTCGCCAAAAATTGAAACGTTTTCAAGAGAGTGCGAGAAAGGATATCGAACGGGCATTCGGTGTTCTTCAAGGTCGTTGGGGTATTATAAAATATGCCGCTAGATTTTACAAGATGAACAAACTAAGAAGAGTTATGTATGGGGCTATTATATTACACAACATGATCGTTGAAGACAACGGACAGTCGATATGCGATGCCGATGAATGGTATGTTCCTCCGGTACCCATTCCGAGAACTTTTAACGAGAGAATCAACGAAGGTATCCGGATTAACCGAGAGGTTAGAGACAGGCCCACACACCACGCACTCCGGGAGGATCTCGTGGCCTACATTTCGACACTTCCGGATAACTATCAACAACGTTAGCTTTTTTTAATTATTGTATTGTAATTTTTTTTTAATTATTGCATTGTGTTTTTTTTTTTAATTATTGTATTGTATTTTTTTTTATTGTATGTTTTTGTATTTTTATTTTAATTATTGTAGTTTTGTTTTTTATTTTAATAAAATGTATTATTTATTTTATTTAAATCTTTTAAGAAGAAAAAAAAATTAAACTGGGTCCTACAACTCCCACAACCTCCACAACCCTCATTATCATACCACCCAACAATCTCACAATCCTCATTCTCCCTACCAAGTCAGCAACTTTTTCCCCACAACCCACATTGTGGAGGATTATCACTCCGGGTGCTCTTATAGTTACTCAATATTTAGTGGTATATATATATATATATATATATATATATATATATATATATATATATATGTGTGTGTGTGTGTGTGTGTGTGTGTGTGTGTGTGTGTGTGTGTGTGTGTGTGTGTGTGTGTGTGTGTGTGATCCAATAAAAACAATGTCAACTCTACATAACAATAAGTACGTTTTAAAAATCTTAAAAAACAAAAATCACATTTTTTTGAAAAATCTTCCTAAAATAATCTCAAGAATCTTTGTATGAAATAAAAAAAAAAATTGATTTTTTTCGATAAAAAAACGCAAATGCATTTCTAATTTTGTAAAAAATGAATCTACTTTTTTCCAAATATGCATTACTTTATGGATAAAACTACATCTTATTATTAATATTAGAAAAAAATGAGTTAAAATACACCTTATTTTTGAAAATAAATCGACTTTGGGTTAATGCACTTGAGGGTCACTGTACTATTCCAGATAATCCGATTGGGTCATTGAACTAAAAAAAAATATGTCGTTATCACTCTACTTTCAAAAAAAGTTTAAATGATCACTCATGATTAAAAAAAAATCTAAGTGGATCCCCCGGATAACCTGCAACCGGCTGATAATTGGTAACATTCAATTTATATTATATATATGTTTTTTTATATATTGAAAAATCCACGTAGATTTCCTCACAACTCACCCTGACCCCCACGTGCTTCTCTAAATTCTGCCACCTCTTCAATATACATATACATATACATATAATGTACGTATATACAAAATATAAAAAATATATAGATACAATTTACTGTATCTATACATCTCTCTCTCTGTATTCACAATTTCTCATCTCCTTCCCCCTTATCAATTTCTGCTCCACAAAAACCCTACCAACTTTCCCCTTTTTTCACAGATCACTCCCCCACTCCAATTTCCAATCAATCATCTCTTAGGTTAATTCAATTCTCGATTCTTGTTAGGGTTTCCTTATTTTCAATTTCGAATTTAATATATTTATGGTTAATTTTACTTGATTTTATTATGATTATGATTACGATTGTTGTTGCGATTTCAATTGCAGGTTAATTGTTAGGGTTTCAAGTAATCAGAGGTAAAAATATATATAAATTTGGAAGGCCTACGGTTTGGTTTTTGTTGTTGAATCTCTCATGATAATTGTTAGGGGAATGCACAGATCGTTTCAGCTCGACGAAGACGAAGAAGAAGAATAAATCGGTTGGAGTAATAAACGTAAATCATTCATTGGTGGACAAATTGCTACAGGAGAGCGAAAAGCCATCTTATGTAACATTCGTTCTCATACTATGTAACATTTATGTAACATTCGTTCTCATACTAAACCAATGTAAACAAATTGCTACAGGAGAGGAAAAGTATTATATAAATAAATAAGAATTAAATAATAATTTTATAAAGGGTATTTTTGTCTTTTCATATGTCAAAAGGACAAGTCTTACTTGATACTATAAGTTGTTGTGGGTCCCAATGACCCAAACAAACGGTTTTATAAAGTAGATTGAAAATTACGTATATTTTTTTAGTTCAATGACCCAATCGGATTATCTGGAATAGTACAGTGACCCTCAAGTGCATTAACCCCATCGACTTTTCTAAAAGACACATCTATCAAAAAATGCATCCAAGTTTTTAAAAATCAAAAATTTCGAAAAAAAAAATTATTTCATAAAATGATTTTAGAGGTTATTTTAGATGATTATCCGAAACAGTTTTGGAAAAAACATTTTTTATCATTTTTAAATTAATTTTGAAGTGTTCATATCGGTATTTATTTTAAATATGAAGTGTAGCGGAAGCTCACCGTATCTTTAATTTTTAATATATAATAAAAGAGGGACCTTAAATGCCACATGGCGAATTAATGTCCCTTGGATGAGTTAACTTCTTTGATAGCAACCGTTAGATCAGATTGATGATGTCATCAAATATTATTTTCATTTTACACCCTCTTATAATAAATAATTACATTCTCTATTTCTTTCTATTATTACTAAAATAAAAAACATAACTATAATATACTTATAAAATCGTTCAATTTGGACTATGATTTAACTTATTATTATTCTAAAATCTCCTATACAAAATATCAAAACATATTTATAAACGTAAAAGTGTATATTTATTATAACTATAAACAATTATAACTATAAACAACATAAGTATAAACGTAAAATTATATATATTATTAAACATATAACATTATTTTTTCATAATAAATTAAAATCTACATAAACATAAAATTTACGATTCAATTTTTATTTTTTTTCCGCATTATCGCGGGACAAGTAAATAAGTATAATAGTGTATGATTTGACCATTAAAACAATTATAAGTTGAATTGTTTAAATAGTTTTCATTATAAATATTAAATATAGAAATTGGTGAAGTAGTCATTTTAAAAAATCTGAAAAAATTGTTAAATAAAAAAATCCATATTGTGAAAGAAAAGTTGTATATTGTTTCTATTACTGGCCGATCGATGTAATATAAAAAAACTTGATAAAAAAAATATGTTTAACCTTAGTTTTAGTAGTTTTCTTTCTTTCTATTAATCTAACTAATTTTCCTAATGAATCACTCACATATTTCTTTTTGACAAATTTTTGGACTTGTCTATGTAGATCTATATTTCATTTTACTTTTAACTATTTAAAGATTACTATAACTCTACTTTCATTTAATTAATCATTACATATTATTCTTAAGATTAAATGTCCTCACTTTACGAATTTTTGGGCTTTATTCTGGGCTCTTTTTGGCCTGTTTTTCGTTACTTTTTCCCTTCCGACGCCTTGGGCCTTATTTTCGCTTGCTAAGCGGAGCTCGCTGTCTACTCCACGAGTCGCCACATGGAGTTGTACGCTGGCGTTTCTTCTTTTTCTCCGCTTAACACGTGTTGCGTTATCCAGCCGATGGATATGATCAAGGTAACTCATTTCGACCTAAATTGTAGATTTAGTAGATCCTGTTGTTTAATTGTTAATTCAGGTCGCTGTAATTTTAGGTTGTAATTGATTGATTGATTTTGAAGTCAAATTTGTTCAACGAAGTTTCAATATGTTTAGGTTTTAGTGTTTTTGAAGCAAAATTGAGCTCAATTAGTTGTAGATGAATGTTTTCGAGGTTACATTTAGGGGCGAATTGAGAAGAATTTGTGAAATATTGGAAGGTTTTATGTTTATGTATTGTTTTGTAGTTGTAATTTATGAACGGTTGTGTATTATCTTCACCGTTTTTGAAGGCGGCTTGATTTGTTGATATTATTTGAGGTGAGGGAGCTAATTTGCTCGAATATTTCTTACGCGAGTCGTCGTTGAATGGATGGGGCTTAATTTAGCTTAAAACTTATTGTTTCACTGTGGTTGATGACAAAACAAAAAAAAAAAAAATCAGCAAGACTTGATTAGTAAATCCTGTTGTTTAATTGTCGACAGGTGCAAGATTGTATTACTGATGTTTTGGTCAATTTTTGATTTGTTAGCTTTTATTACCCACATTTCACGACTTTTTGGTATTGTTAGTGATTAGTTGCAGCTGAATGAGTGATATAGTAGTTTATTTCGGTACATTTCATGGGGTAAAAGTGTTGAAACTGTTGAAAAATTCATGTCTTAACTTCTTCAGAACCTGAATTTTGTTCCTGTTTTTTACTGTTAAGTGCGATGACGGCCTTCTTAAGATTACCTGTTCGTGGTCCAGTTTTGTTTATCATATATACTGGACCCCGTATTTTGTATTTTGAACTATTTATAACTGTAGGATCACAAGATGAAAACGTTATGACGAAATATGAATCTCTTGAATTGCAGGGTGACAACATGATGACAGTGTTTTTGTCTATTGATTGATGGTTAAAAAATGGTCACTGTGTTATATATCGGATTATGGTTTTCGTCCCAAAAGGACCATTTATATAATTTATTCTAAGTTATTGTTTTCTTTATTATGATCCGACGCCATTATTATTGGTTTCTTCAGCCTGTAAACTCTTAACGATGACATTTGATTTCCGTTTCAGGACTCAAAAGTTGTGTCTATCAAGGATACTCTTATTTAGAAGGTGTCAAAGAACTTATTTGTACACTAAAGGATAATGGCTATGAGATGCATGCTTTTACAAATTACCCAATATGGTATGACTGATTTGCAAGGTTTGTCACATACTTATTAGTCAAATAAATTGCTAACGAGTCTTTAATTTCTGTCATTGATTCTATTTGGTTCAATTTACTTTATTGGTTTGTAGGTACAAAATGATCGAGGACAAATTGAAGATTTCCTCTTACTTATCTTGGACATTTTGTTCATGTGTAATTGGTACGAATAAAACATCATTCGCCTACTTATTTAAACATACTGGTAGTCAAACGGGTGGGTTAGGTAACGGGCCAAAACGGGTAGTTTTGCTGTGTGTCAAGATATAATTACTAATCTTCTCTAAATGCAGGAAAAAGAAAGCCCGATCCCCTTTTCTATACAGAAATTTTACAGCACCTTTACATCGAGCCAAAAAATTGTGTCTTCATTGATGACAGGTATATAGTTATCTAATATCCTACGTATTACTATCCATCCTACCGAGTTATTTAACGTTAATGTTCTTCATTGTGTCCCTCTTTTCAGTACTACATAAAAATAATATCCAACAAGTTTTTAAAATGATTTTATTTCTCAAACCAGATAGAGTTTTGATATATATGTATGCACCTTTGTTATTTTACAGGTGATGATATTTAGAGTTATTACACGTGGAACAATTGAAGAAGTAATGATGGAGATGACGAAGAGGAAGATGGTTCTAGAGCATTTGGTTGTCGGCAAGCTTAAAGGTCAAAACATCAACCACGTACGTTTTAATGTTTTACATCAGAATACAATTAAAAAAAAATATTACATCTATAAGTTAATTGCTATTTATGTATATTAGGAAGAGCTCGACGACATTATAACATATGGGTCAAAGGAATTATTTGCCGATGAGAACGACGAACCAATGAAATCAAGACAAATTCATTACGATGATGCTGCAATAGACAGGTAACAGTGAAATATTAGCTGTGAGGTTTTCTTTGTTTCAATTCACACTTCATATCGATAAAATGTTGAAACACAGATTTGGAATATGAAAACTAAACAACCATGAAGACATATCATGTTTTTAAAGGGCGAATGCAGATAAGAAGACCGAGCACATGAGAACGACAACTGCTAGAAAAGACGCCACCACTGCTCCACTGATTTCTTGGCAGAAGTCGTTAAATTGTTGACAAATTGCTGGCCAGTTTGCATCTGAGTTTCCGTTATGAGCCAAGTAGACTATGGATGCAGGACCACCAGCAGTCGAGGTGGTCAAACCAATCATAACCTGCAAATAAAGACGAGACTCATAAAATAAATAATTTGAAAAAGTGAAATAAATGAAAGTTGTCTTACCGTGTCAAGGACGAGAAGAAGGACCCTTGGAGCTACCAAATGAGGGCGGATAATGCATACGATAGAGACAGGGATCGAGAGGGCTAGGTAGGCAGTTGTGATAGCGTTAGCGATTACAAAAAACCTGTAACACAAAATCAAAATGAAACGTTTGTCTTTTTTAGTTAAAAGTGATATATTATGTACTTTTTGATTATGACTTACGTAAAAACAGGTAAATCATCAAACTCGGCTGTGAACTGAAAGAACTGAGTGAAGAAGGGAAGAGTTTGTTCCGTGGAACCCATAGCTAATTTAAGGTATTATTGATTGAAAATTGTACCTTTGTGATTCATTTTTTTGTTTATACCATTTAAAAAACGCCGCTTTGAAAAAGCATGTCCCAACCTACTTTTTGGAAATTGGATTTTCTCTCTACAATACCACCTTTTTCATTAGGTTTAACAATTTATGATATCTGCGTTTTGCAAACACAATAATAAGAAAATCTTCCTTAAAACGCAATCCCAAACATCTTCTTGGTATGGTATAGAATGTGTGAACTGATTTTCCAAAGAAACGATTCGTAGCCTACGTAGATTACCGTCCCCGTATAGCTTTTGTATCGACTACAACCGTATCTTTTGTATTTACCTCAACTATCAACGCAGGCTGTCGAAAGAGGCCAAACATTTGGGTGAAAAAGTTTTTTACCCATATGCCGGGCCCCATGATTCCACTCTCCAACTTCAATCGCTACTGACCCTCCAATCGGACCCATTCCCCTAATGGTAAAAAAATAAAAAACTTTCTTACGCTTTGGATTGATTCGAAGCAGGAGCAGCCACCGAGGGTGGAGAACGGAATACCGTAGGTCCGACATCTTGATGAAAAAGATTTTCATCCATATCTCGAGCCTCCAGTATTCCATCCTCCAGCTTCGGTGGCTACTGATTCTCCTTCCAACAATTGAACATGTTGTGAGGATTAACTGAAAGGACGATCAACAGCCATCGAAGTTGGAGAACGGAATCCTGGAGGCCAAACATGTGGGTGAAAAAGTTTTTTACCCATATGCCGGGCCCCCAGGATTCCACTCTCCAACTTCGATCGCTACCGACCCTCCTTCCAACAACCACCCCGGATGCAAAAGCAAGTCGACTATTTTGCCAGTGGTAGAAAAAAATAAACCTCTCTAACGCTTCGTTTCTCACGAGTCGACTAAAGCAACCGTCTTTGACCGAATCCCGACACGATTCAAAGGCATCTTCGCCCTTTTGCAGATGGCATTCGACCCCAACTGCCAAAACGACGGAGATTACCTTCAATCGCCTCGATATTCCGACAAAGACAATTGCTTAATTCGATCCCTCTGAAACGATACGTAGACCACACCTGCTCCACCATCCGAAACGACCACAACAACAATTCTCACCAATACAACCCGACCTCGTGCATCGCACGAGAGTCACCTAGTTTACATGAAATCTTCACTACTTCCTCCCTAACCATTCAAACTAGCATACTACAGTCACCAATTCAACATCAAAGTTAATCAAGTGGATATGATGAAATACGACACACGTTTATACAAGTTTAACAATCATCGACATAACATTTAAAGTTTCTTAAGTACTTTGTAGAAAGGAATCAATACAACCAGATGGGCTTATCGCTAACTTTGACTTGTATGATGGGTTAAATTTTAATCAATTTCATAATATTGGATTGTTAAATTTATTACCCTTTATTACTTTGGTTGATTTAACATGTTGAAGAAAAAATGGTTTTGGAAATAATGTTGATGGTTACTATAGTTATTTTACCGTTAGTTAAACGTAAAAAATATATCTTTCGATGATTTTGAGTGGTTCATTAGAGTTAGCAAAAATATTTTTTTAATCTAGCCTTTGTTATAGAAAAAATTAGATTATTGTTTCGTGATAGCGTGAAAAAAAAAAAATTGAATCGTAAATTTTATGTTTATGTAGATTTTAATTTATTATGAGAAAATAATGTTACACATATAATACATATATATTTTTACGTTTATACACATTTTATAATTATAATAACATATAACACATTTACTTTTATACACATGTTTTGATATTTTGTATTAGGAGATTTTAGAATAATAATAAGGTAAATCATAATACAAATTGGACGATTCCATAAATAAATTATAATTATGTTTTTTATTTTAGTAGAAATTGAATGAAAGAGACAAATGTAATTATGTATTGTAAAAGGGTGTAAAATGAAAATAAATTTTGATGACATCATCAATCTGATCAAACAGCTAACACCAAAGAAGTTAATACATCCAACAGACCTTAGTTTGTGATGTGACATTTAAGGCCTTTATTATATATTAAAGATTAAATATACTTAACGAATAATAATGTTATTAGATAATATAGACCAAGAGGCCCATGAGGCCATGACTCCGCAAACCAAAACCAATAATTCGTAGGTTGAATAAAGTAGCCCAAGTTGCTATTTTTAATCTGGCCTTGTGTTTTTGTTTTAACATTTTGATGTATGGATTCAACAAAAATGAATTACTATAATTACTTTGGCCACTAGTAGCAGGTTATTACGTAAATCCAAGGATGTACATTAACAATAGTTATGATGGTTAGTCGGTTTGTAAGTTGGTTAAGTGTGTGTAGTTTAAATAGAAGTGTCCGTGTTCAGTTAGTCATCTTATGAACGTATGGGTATAATGGATGTGATTTTATCCCACCTGATACAAGTATAATGACATCGATATGGATTACCTAATGTAGTAAGAATAAATGCTGACTAAAGTATGATTAATTTTTCTTAATCACTTGATAAAAAGTTTGTTTAAACATTATTTTTAATAAAAATTGACAATATAGATAAACTTGTCAAAGGCTTTATTTTGCTATACACAAAGTTTATATTAAAAAGGTACTAACAACGAACCCAAGTTATGCAACGTTGGTTCAACTTAATGCTCAGTAATATAGAAAAATGAAGTTAAAATGGTGGTAGCTTTAGTAGTTTATAGTTATGTGAAATTTAGAAATTAAACGTCATATAAATATATGTTACCATATTTTTAATTTTTTTATAATTTTATTGAAAAACATTTTTATAAACTAATAACATTTATAACTAAAGAAAATTTGTGTTCTGTTTAAAAATAATTCAACTTGTATTAAATTTCATATTTAATTATATTTAATGTTTAATTTAAAATTAAAGTGTATTTAAGTTATAAAATAGATGATCTAGATTTATTTAAAGAAAAATAAATGGTTGAAATTTTATTTCTTTAAACTTAAAACTTTGAAAAAAAAAAAAAAAAACTCAAAAACTTTATATAATTAGATTTTGGAAAATGATAACCATAACCCTTAAAGCTGTGAATAAAGGCTTCAAACACGCTACATTTACTTATTCTTCAATTAATAACCGTCCTCAGCATTAACAGAATCATTCCTCCATAATTAAAAGTACAAGTTTTTACTTCATATTAACCATACCTCTACGTGCATTGTTATTAATATCCATTTAAGATATATTCAACAAAAAGATAAATGAATAAATGCTAATGAAAATATGTTTGTTATCGTTTTTAGTGAATTGAAGTCTCGTAGAAACATAAAAAAATGTGATTTGTAGTATACTACTTTTAAGAAACAAAAAAAACCGCCATTAAATAAATTTGATTTCTAACTTTTTATAAACATTAAGGACACACGAAAAATATTCAATTAGAATTTGAAGGGTAAACATTCGTCTTTAATGCACTTGAATCAAATTTCTGCCTATTTTTCTCACAAGTTGTGGCAGATTCATAAATTATAATCAACAATAAAAACTTGTCGTAATTAAATTGACTTTGAAAAAAAGAACAAAAATTTAACTCGTAAGTAACCATGTAACTCTAGAAAATAACTTCACCTTCAATTACACTAGTGAGTATAAGGAACGGTGAACTCTGTCATCGCACAACTCAATCCACATCAATATTATATCCTTAAGACTCATTACTTATAGTGATGAACACATCAATAGATGTTCTTTTTTTTGGAAAAACCCTCCAAAACGGAAGTTGTAGAAAGAACCGAGGGGCAACAACAAGTCCGAGAACTCGGATTCAAAATGAAGAACGGTGAGGGCATCTCATAACGTGCGTTTCCAGCCCCCGCTCTTATCCCTGTAGAACCTCTCTTTGCCTCCATTTACACTACCTATGCCAAACATAGATTAGTGACTTATAAACCATCATTTCAATCACGCATTGATTATACATTTATCAATAAAACATCAAAACTAAACTTTGGACCGACAAACAACAATGAATAAATCATAAAATGTAAATGCAAAAAAAAAAAATACATTTTCCTTGATACAACTTTCTATGTTAACATACAGTACTTGATTTAACGATTTAACATTTAAAAGGTCTTTGTTACATAATTTTATAATTTGTAAAATTAAGCAATTTTATTATCTTAAACCACTTTTAATTTTCTTGTTAACCAAACAAAAATGATCAAGACATACACCAAACACAAACAAGACATCAACAAGAACTTAACAAAAGATCATATGTACATTATTATTTTCCTTGTTAACATCAAAACTTGTTTCATCTGTTTCCAAGATAATAATACATCACGAAATAAAAAAGGATAATCTAAAACATTTCTTCTCCCAATTCATAATCACCAATAATCATCACCATCTACTTCTTCGGGTTCGGGTTTTTTATTTAAATCCGGTTTCTCCTGAAGCCAACAGGACGTCGTTGGCTTCAGTTCAGAAACCGGTTCCCTCGTACCACTTGTCTCAGCATCAACTCTCGCACCAACTTCAATCGCTTTTTTCCTAATAGAAGCCGCGGACAAGTCTCCTAAGGCTCCATCCGACGCCAATAACTCGGGGAAATTGAGCCGCGCAGACGGCCCGCGAAGATAATACACCGCTGTGTCGTAGGCTCGCGCAGCCGCGACCGGTGTAGCGTAAGAACCTAACCATATTCTAGACCGTTTGTTCGGTTCTCTAATCTCGGCAACCCATTTACCCCACTTCCTCATACGTATTCCTTTGTATGGTCTCTCATCGCTGTTTTTTCGTTTACTTCCCGTAGAACAATTACACGACGACATATCGGCGACAGTTCTTTCCTCCATCGAAGAAATGGAGAGAGAGAGAGAGAGAGAGAGAGGGAAAAGGGGAATTGCGAGATGAAAAGATAAATCCAAAAGCACCGACACCTTTTAAAAATTCGGGTGTTGATGTCTCTCTGTGTGAGTGTGTAGATATATATATATATATATATATAGGTAGATAGATACAGCTCGGCGTGTATATAAATAATGAATAATTAAGTGAAAAAGGTTTAATTGGCCACCATTAAGAAAGAAGGTGTTAAGGAGGTAGGGATTCTTAATTAAAACAATTTTATTATAGGATTTTCAATTTTCAATTATCACACCAAAAAAGTTATTTCGTCGATATAACATTAAATATTATATAACATAGAAACATACATTAGTTATCATACATAAATGCCAATGGGGGTTTGCCTCATTGGTAGGAGATCGTTCGCCCCTAAGGGAGGTCTCAGATTCGAGTCTCCCTCTGAGGTTTCCTCATTTGGTGAATATTAGGAGATAACTAACTTTGGTGTAAGATTCGTGGGGAGGTCTCAGATTCGAGTCTCCCTCTGGGGTTTCCTCCTTTGGTGAATATTAGGAGATAACTAACTTTGGTGTAAGATTTGTGGGTTGCATACTGCCCAAATGGATGTAACTGTGACCCCGAATCATAACATAGCCGTTCAAAAAAAAGTTATCATACATAAATATGAACTCAGTTAAAAGTAAAACTCGCGACAAACCCCTCAAGTTGAAACCATGCCTTTGGATGACCGATGACCAATCACCATGGAGGCGAGGCGCAATTCCTAAATCATTTGCTCTTAGTGAGTTGGAAAAAAAAAGCCATTTCTTTTGAGAATCAACTTGAAATTTGTTAACATGTTTTCAGAAAGAGTTAATTGTATAAATCGTCTCTAATATTTGGTCAAATTGTAGATTTTGTTTTTAGAGTTCTGAAAATGC
This sequence comes from Senecio squalidus, assembly GCA_910822075.1. Lineage (NCBI taxonomy): Eukaryota > Viridiplantae > Streptophyta > Magnoliopsida > Asterales > Asteraceae > Senecio > Senecio squalidus. The sequence continues at coordinate 23,535,369 of CAJVGC010000590.1, read as the reverse complement.
AAATATAGTCGTTGTGGGAAACACTTTGTACATATATCGTCCCTGGCACCGGGGCAAATTTAGTATGGGCGCAACATGGGCAAATGTCCCACGAAAATTTCGATACAAAGTGTAATATCCCGCTTTTTCATGACCGCGATATTGTCCGCTCTGTCAGCAAGGCTCACGGATTTACTTTTGGTTGAGCTTCCTGCAATTGCTCTGTCCCAAGCACACGCTTAACTACAGAGTTTCTAAGCTCTGCAGTGTCTGTAGCCACCAAAACGCGTCGTGTCATGAAAGTTTTAAGGTTTACTCATATACCTAACATCACTATTGTATACGGGGATGTGAGATTTGCCTAAGGTGTCACACAAAGGGTAATTTTTAAGAAAAATATAAATTTTGCTTTTTCCCCCACAAAATACATCTATATATATATATATATATACTAGCTTATTGCCCATGTGTTACATTTGGTTTTATAAAAAAAAAACGTTTCGCTAAAAATAGTTTACTTTTGTTGTCATATTTTGTATATTTAGTTTGAAAAGAGATTATTAGATAAAAGAGAGATTTTTTAAATTAAATTAGCTGAATTTATTTTTCCTTTACAAATTAAAGAAAAATATAAGAAAATGAAACTTAAGTCAATGACATCATCATTTCAAAGATCAACATATGTGGACAACCTAAAAAGCTGACACGTCATTATAATGACGTCTTCCTAAAGTCTCTTTTATTAGATAAAAGAGATAAGTAATACATGATTTAAACAATTATAAAACGACACGTAGACGTTTTTTAAAACAACACGTTTCAAAAAAAAAGTTGTATCAATTATCTATATCTTTTCTATAAGTTGCAGATGATTTATTATTCCATATCTTAATATATAATAAAAGAAAGGCCTAAAATGCCATTTGGCAAAGTATTAACCATTAGATGGAAATACAAATTTAATTTGAACCATTAGATCATTTTGATGATGTCATTATTAATAATTTTATTTTAACCCCTTTACTTTAAATATTTTAACCATTATTTTAAATAGTAATAATTAAATAAAACTAATTAACCTTTCTACTTTAAATAATCTAACACTTGTAATTTAAATTAATTAATGGTTTAATTTTTGGTTGTGCATATTCCTTTTGATTATTGTTTTTTATAGATATTAATAACATACTAAGACCACTCCCAATCGTAACACCAATAACACCATTTTTCGTTGCTACGTCACCATAACACCAACTTAACATAACATAACATAACACCCCCATTTATAACACCAAAAACTGGGACCACCACCTTTTTTATTTCTCATTTTCTTTCTTTTTCTCATATTATTTTTAAAACATTATTCATAAGGCGTTCGTTTGCCCAAACTCGATCTCTTCTTATAAATCTTCTTTTAACCCGAGCGTTTGAGGGTTCGATGGCTTCCTCAGCTTCCTCTTGATCGTAAAAAGCCTTTCCGGCCATCTTCGCCATCAAGATAATTGTTTCATCGTCGGAAGAGTCGGAATCGGTCAAATTCATTTTGAACGTTCTTGACGACATATTTGTGGTTTATGAGAGAAAGAATATGAGTTGGTGTGGGTAATTTTGTGTTTTGGTTGGGTATTTATAGGAAAAAAAAATAAAAAATTTTATTTTAAAAATATACCCGTTAGACACTACAACGGTCAATTTTTTTTTTTTTTTAATTAACTCGTATTTAATGATTAAAAAAAAAAAAAAAAAAAAAAAAAAAACCACAAAGAACACCGCGTGCTTCCACCAACACCACCGCTGGAACGGCGTCCCCCCAGCCGTTAACGGCGTTCTTGGGGGGGGGGGGGGGGGGGGGGGGGGGGGGGGAACGCTGCGTTTTGAAGCCCGCTGGGAGTGGTCTAATGTTTTAACATACTTCCTTTTGATTTTTGTTTTTATAGGTATTAATAACATACTAATCTTTATCAGTAGTATTTATTTTGATCATGATTACTGTATTAATTTATAATATCAGAAAGTATGGATTAAGATATTACGCTATATGGTATTGTCGTATAATTTGATGATTAATAACACCTTCTTTTTTTTGAACGACAAAAATATAAATAAGAAGCTACGACATTGTCATCACCCCATGCCTTCATTAATAACACCTTCATTTTCAAATTTATTAAAAGCCCAACCATAGAGATGTTTTTATGAAAGTGGGGCAACGAGTAACTTTTATCAAATAGTTACATTGTAGTATTTTATAAGTTGATTAATATATTGATGTTCATTGTAATATAGGTTTGTTTATTTTATTATATATTGACCTACTTATTTATTTGGCATACATGTTACTTTGACAACATCTTATACCTATCCTAATGTTAAAGTAAATTTTCGTAGTTAAGCCCTCCGTCCGGCTTCAGACGAAGGGGTGATTGTACAAAGAGGTAGAGAGGATATTAAATGAATTCACACAATGTTTAATGATACAAATGATTGAATATTTAATACAAAGAATGCTCCTTGTAATAAGTTCTGTCCAATTAACTTCTTTGTATCCCTTTATATAGTAAGCCTTCGGTTATTACCCGGAGGCTATTCCTATGGACCGGTCCGTTCCATCGGTCTTGTCCTACGTGTCAGTGACGTGGGTAGCCTTTTCTCCGCTCCATTCTGTTGATTGTGATGTGCATTCAATGAGGAGGGGCGTAGGAGACAGAGCGCCGCCCACGCGCTTCTTCATTAAATGCTACCATCCCTTTGTCTTGTCTGCATTTAATGCTGCGCTTTCTTCAATGCTCTCCCTTCCGGCTGCCTTTCTCATGCGCCTTCGTCTCGCCGTTCCCTCCAGTCCGATGCCCTTAATATTATCGGTATTCATCCAGACATAGGTATCGGAAGTGAGAGTTACCCTATCCCAACATCTCCCCCCCTAGCCTAGGGAAGTGAGTATGATAGTGAGGGCCTACTTCTGATCGAAACTTCTCTAGACTATGATTGCCTGAAGTTGCTACCCGCATTTAAGGGATCATCATTACCTGTTGGCCATTAATGCTTCTGATTTGATTGATTGGAGGCGGTTATCAATTTTCCTATAAATATCCCTTGATCCTCTTATTTTCATTAGCCTTTCAAATCCTTTTTCTTCCCACTCGTGCAATCTCGCTCTTTTTCTTTTCTTGTTTTCGATATCGCCGATTATGGGTAAGAACAATATGTTAACCACTCGTTGTGCTGTCACATCCGCTTTTTTCTCTGATTTTGTTGCTGAGTTTGGGTTGGAACCAGAATGGCGGGCGTGCCATCCTTCTAACGACTCCCTCGTTACCCATTGCCCTGAGGGATCCATAGCGATGTACACCCGTTTTTTCGATGCCTCTAACCTTCGAATTCCCTTTACTCGCTTCTTTCTTTCTGTTATTGAATACTATCAACTATGTCCGATCCAGATGAATCCCATGGGGATTTTGAGGGTAACCAATTTTGAGTTGCTGTGTAATGCTTTGGGTTTTCCCGCCACTTTGAACCTGTGGAGAAGTTTCTTTAGGTTAATCCGTTCGGGGGACTGGTTTACCTTGGAGCGTCGCCCGAGGATAGAGAGCGGGGGGTTGGAATGTTTTACCCCCGTGCCTGTTAGTGTGAAGCAATGGAAGGATAAGTTTTTCTGGCTGGATGCTTCGGTGGTACCTATACCGAAACATTGGAGGCCCATTCTGCCCGGTGCCATTCCTGATCCTCCTCCCGTTCTGACCGAGGAAGAAACAATGCGCCGTCAGTTAATTTCTGTAAACAGAATTCCCGTTCGGACTTATTGCGAATCTGTGTTGGTTCTAGGTGGTGTGAGCCGCCATTGGGCTCCTTTGAATCTTAATCCTTCCATCCAGTTGAATGGCGCCCGTGAGTTTTTCTTTCTTCTTCTTTGTTATTATTTTTTGAATGGGGAGGCGAATGCCTGATTTTTTTTTTTTTTTTTTTTTTTTTTGTACGTATCTTGTAGCCATACCTCTTCTAGATTTCCTAAAGCTTGACACTTTAAACGGAGTTACGTATCCCATGGTTTCCTTGGGAGAGGATGCTGTTCATGTCCTGGAGCAAGGTTGGGGATTTCATCTATCCCTCCCTTGATGTGCGCTCTTTAATACCTGGTGTACCGGTCTTAGTGGTCGATCTTCCCCCTCCGGCTGTGCCTTCACCGATGTCCGGGGTGGCTTCCGAAGGTCCCGGTACTCGAGTTAAACGACGAAGGCTATTGCTTGCTAATGGTGGGTTTTTTTTTTTTTTTTTTTTTTTTTTTGGTGGTCCGAAATTTTTTCTTTATTGATGTGATTCGCGTGTGGCAGATCCTTCCTTTCACAGTGCTGGTTCTAAAATGAATGTTCCTCCTGCTCAACGGGCCACCTCTTCTCATCCTCTGTCTCTTTCTTCTTCGGATGAGTCAAATGTTGGGAAGCCTATTTTTTCAGGGGGCCGAGGTAATAGTGACAACGAGGAGGAGAAAGGGGAGAGTGCGCCTGTGAACTCCTTTGATGCCGAAGCCGGAGGTTCCCGTGTGCCCCGCTCGCCACGTGATGCGGAAGTTCCCTCTTCGTCCCGATACAAGCCAGGGTGGGGGGTTAAGTGTAATGACGAGATGTTTGAATCCCATATTTGCCAAGACATGCTGAACTACTTTGCTACCCCTGCTGAATCTATTCGTTGGAAGAGTTTTCCTGATGAGGACCTGGTTAAGCATTTTAACGTTTTACTGGCCCAGTTGGCCGTAGCAGGCACTGAAACTCGTGGTCGTTTTGTGGCCTCTAGGGATTATACCGTGCTACTTGAGGGGTTTCTCACCCAGGAGAAGAGTCGTGTGTCGACCTTGAAGGCTAAGGTTACCGACTTGGAAAAGGAAAATGTGCAGCTTCGGCGACGTACCAGGGATCAACTCCACAGGGCGGTACATGGTTTAAAGAACCATGCTGAGACTCTCCAACGGGTTAAGGATCTTGAAAAACTTGTTCATGATTTGCAGGAAGTGCACCGTGAGCCTGTGATAGGACAGCCTTCCGTGGCTGTGGATTCAGGTATGAAACTAGTTTCCGTTGCTGAATGGGAAAGTTTGACTGGAAAGGTGAAATTGTCAGAGGTTAGTGGTGGGAAAGCTATGGTAGGTGTGACCACGGGGAATGAAGGAATTGTTGCTAGTGATGTAGTGGAGGAGGACATGGCCTCTCTTGCTGATGAGAACCAGAGGCTTCTGGCTGAAAACGCCATGTTGAAGGAGAAAGCTACGTGGTTGGTTAAGGACGACATTAAGTTTTTTGTGGAGAAGCTGCACCAGAGCCATGAGTTCAGTGCGCCTTATGGGGAACTTGCCACTTTGTTTTCTGCAACCGGATACACTCTTGGGGTACGCAACGGCTTTCGTCAGGCGCGTTTGAATCTGCCCCTTCAAGCCACTCCCAACTTTGATCCTACTTCTGAAGCTAAGTTGGATGAAGTTCTCGAGCGCATGCGCCATCCCTCCTTTCCTTACTTGGAAGTACTTAGTCAGAGTCATGAGTTATCGGTTGATGATTTGAAAAAGCTAGAACCTGCTGCTCCTGCTATCGAGTGATTATCTTTATGTTTGGTATTATGTGTAACTTTTTTTATTTTTCCTTTGTAATCTGTGTGACTTTGTGAACACTTATTTCCCTGTTTCGCCTATCGCGTTTAATGTATTAGCGCCAAGGCGCGCGTTTTTCCCCATGTTTTCATTAGTTACTTCCTTCTTCTTTTTTTTTTTTATTATTACTTCGTCATATACATGTATATGGTTGTTGGGCTGGGAAGCGTCCTTCCCAGAAGAGTTCTTGGACTCTCTTTTTTTTTTTTATATATATCTTCACTAGGATATGCGTTCAGACTAGTGGGTGTGAAAACTTCCGTCTCTATTCGAGAGTCGGTATATATTTAATAAAATATGAAAGCTTACAATCACCATATCTTACTAAAGGTAATTACCTTTTACAATTTTTAGATACCCATATCCTCAATAGACTACCTTACCATATCCGGGGGGTGGCCCATCGGTGTAGGGGGATGGTAAGTTTTCCTTATGTATCTGGGATGATGATCCTATCCTTCCTTCCTTCCCGTCGCTTATAGACATGGGAAAGAGCATCGGTATCTCGGCAATAAAATCCTCCGGTATCTGTCCTCTCATGGGCTGCCTGGATCTAAACTCGATTGAATAGCCTTCCAATTCCTTGGCCCATTTTGCCAATCTTCCGGATCCGGCCGTTGTTGAGAGCATGCCCTCGATGGGTAATTCCGTCATGACCACCATTGGGTATTTTTGGAAGTACCGGGGCAAGCGTCTGGACGTGTGTACGAGGGCTAGCGCTAGTTTTTCCTTAGGTGGATACTTGACCTCTACTGCTTTTAAAACGTTGCTTACAAAATATACAGGCCGATGCTTTCCCTTTTCTTCTGTTGTCAGCGCTGCACTTATCGTGTTGTTGGAAACTGTCAGATACACGAATAACTCCCTTCCTTCACTCAGGGCTGTGAGGGTCGGTAACTGGTTTAAGGATTGCTTTAACTCTTGGAGGGCTTCTTCTGCTTCGGTCGTCCAGACAAAATTCATCCTATCGACTCTCTTCTTCAATGTTTCTAGAAAGGGGAGCGAGCGTTCTGCTGATTTTGAGAGGTGTCGACTTAAACATGTCAATCCTTTATTGAGACTCTGTACCTCCTCTGGTGTCTCTGGAGACTTGATCTCTGCGATTACTTTTACTTTGTCGGGACAAGCTTTGATTCCTTTTTCAGTTATCAGGTGCCCCAAGAACTTCCCCTCTATTACACCGAATGCACATTCTTTCGGATTTAGTTTCATGTTAATGTCTCTCAACTTCCGAAAAGTTTCATCAATGTCGAAGATCATGTCTTCTTCCCTATGGCTCTTGATGATGAGGTTATCCACATAGGCCTCTAGATTTCTACCTGTTTGATTTCCGAAAACTCTATCAATCAACCTTTGGTAGACAGCTTCGGCATTTTTCAACCCCAAAGGCATCCTCCGGTAGCAGAATACACCAAAGTCTGTGTGGAATGCTGTTTTATCTTCATCTTCCGGTGCCATTTGTATTTGATGACAACCCTTGTAGGTGTCTAAAAAGCACTTGTACTTGTAGCCTACTAGGGAATCAATCTTCCAATCTACCCCGGGTAACGGGTAGTTGTCTTTCGGACATGCCCTGTTGATGTCTGTGAAGTCTATGCACATTCTTTCAGGATGATTCTTATTTTCGACGTATGTTGGATTAGCGACCCAAGTTGGACATCTCGCCTCTCGAAGGATCCCTGCCTCCCTAAGCTTACTCACCTCCTCTCTAGTGATCTGATTGCGTTCCGGGGTCATCGTCTTCTTTTTCTGCCTGATCGGTTCTACGCTGGGGTAGGTTTTTAAGCGATATTCTGTTATTTCCCTCGGTATCCCTGTTATATCGCAGGGTGTCCATGCAAACACGTCCACGTTACTACTGAGCAGTGTGAATAACTTTTCTTTGCAAGGTCGTGACAAGTTTGCTCCTACGGTAACCGTCTGTTCTGGAAATATGGGATTAACGACGAGTTTTTCTTCTTGACCGGGGTTCATCCCTTGTGGACTATCTGTTTTCATTGCCGAAATACGCCACTTTTCTTTCTGCCTTCTGGTACACACTGTAGCAATACCATGGGGAGTGGGGAATTTCATCAATCCGTGGTAGGGCGATGGTACCGCTCCCAACTGATATAACCCCGGCCTACCGAGGATGATATCGAACGGGGCAGGTGTTTGGACAACCGCGAAGCTCATCCACTCTGTTCTCATGCAGGGGTATTCCCCTAGTGTTAAGGGTAAGGTTATTTCGCCCATCGGCCACATCATTTCGTTATCAAAACCCTGGAGGGCCGATGTCGGTCTTCTCATGCGTGCTTGAACGGACCTTCGAAACTTCCGGAAGAAATGTTCATAAATGACTTCGGTGGAACTTCCAGTGTCTACGTATACTTTGGGGACAACGGTATTTCCTATCCTCCCCTCCACTATGATGGGGTCTAAAGTGAGACAACATTCGCTACTGGGGGGAAAAGCTATTTCTTGATCCATCCATGTCGGGTCAGCTTCCTTTCTTTTGAGGGACTGCGGGTCTCTTCTTATCATGTTAACGGCTCGAGCTCTGTTCCCTTGAGAGCCATCGTCTTTCGACCTTCGGCCGGTTTTGTTACCTTGTGTCGTCCCCTTTTTTATGTCTTTGATCAGATGTGCGAGTTCCCCCGACTTGACCGCCTCCTCAATCTTCCTCTTTAAGTGATAGCAGTCGTTAGTATTATGCCCATGATCTAGGTGGAACTCGCAAAACTTGTCCGACTGTTTTCTCTCCGGATTTTCTATCATCGGATGAGGGGCCGCGAAGTTTTTCCCCACTTCTTCAGTTGAAAGGATCTCGCATGGGGTCTTAGTGAGTGCTGTATATACCTCCTTTCGCCGGTAGTCGGTGGATGCATTGGGTGTGTAAGGGTTTGGGTAGGGATTCCGGTTGCGCTGTTCTGGTTGCTTCCCTTCGCTTCGTTGTGGTCCCGGCCCGTCCGTTCGAGTGTGATTCCCAGATTTTCCACTCCGGTCTTCTCTGTGGGTTTTACTAGAACTAGTTTCCCTACTTAGATTAGCCGCTTCCTTTCCTCTGATGAAATCTCTGACCCGTGTCATCATCTCATCGACGGTATCAGGAATCTTATTATTCAGGGCCTCTATGAGCTGGGTGTTCTTTATAGCATGCATGAAACCGGAGACTCGCATATCCTCCGTAGCGCCTTTGATTTCTAAGCTTTCCTTATTGAACCGCTCTATGAAGGTTCTGAGACTCTCGTGTTCCTTCTGTTTAATGTTGTGCATCTCCACTGCCCTTCTCTCGCATCTGCGTAGCTGCATGAAGTTACTTTTGAACTTGTGCTGCAGGTCTTCAAAACTGTCCACGGATTCTGTGGGGAGGCTGTCGTACCAAAGCCGGGCCGATCCTAAAAGAGTTTGAACGAACATGTGGCACCACACCGGCATGGACCACTGTTCCACCTCTGCGGCCCCGGAGAAGACGCTAAGATGATCATCAGGGTCTTGCGATCCATCGTATGTTTTAACGTTCGCAGGCATCTTGATTCTGGGAGGGAACTTGAAGTTCGCTATTCGCTTGGTGAATTTAGTGTCCTTCGACCTTTGGTAGGGTTTAGATAAGTCATCCATTTCCGGAGCCGATAGGTGGGGTGTATGCCACACAAAAGATGGATCTCCTCCATGGGGCGTTGGCCTGTATAGTTGTTGGTTGAACTGTGGGGGTTGTACCAGCTGATACGGAGGAGGCTGCACAGGCTGATATGGAGGAGGCTGCACAGGCTGATATGGAGGAGGCTGCACAGGCTGATATTGTAGAAATGGTGTTTGTGGACGCAACACACCCAAGTTAGACATCCCGGCCTCAGGGCGCTGAGCTCCACCCAAATGTTGGGCGTTAAGGAGGCTAGCGAACGCTCCCTCCTGTCTAAAATTGGGTGCTAAGGTGGACGGTTCCCTCTCGAAGGTCCCTCTGTGCCTCAGCACATGATCCTGGTTTGAATGCGTATCTGGGACGGAGTTCTCCTCCTGTTCCAGGTCCTCAGCATCCCCATAAGTGAGTTCAACGGGGTTTCCTCTCCTCCTTTCCTTCTGAGTGTGTTTGCTCATCATAGCCTTTAGGCTGTCAAAGTTTTTGCTTATAAACTCCGGCGTGATGGGGCTTACTTGCTCGTTTGCTCCTGGGGTGAAGATCGGGGGTGGCCCTGTGTTTTCAGCAGATTCCTGGGAGACAGATTGAGCTATTCCCTCCTCAGACTGATTTTGAGGCGCTTTTTCCATGTTTTCTTAGAATCTGTCGCTGAACACCAACAAGGTCCCACGGATAGCGCCAATGTTAAAGTAAATTTTCGTAGTTAAGCCCTCCGTCCGGCTTCAGACGAAGGGGTGATTGTACAAAGAGGTAGAGAGGATATTAAATGAATTCACACAATGTTTAATGATACAAATGATTGAATATTTAATACAAAGAATGCTCCTTGTAATAAGTTCTGTCCAATTAACTTCTTTGTATCCCTTTATATAGTAAGCCTTCGGTTATTACCCGGAGGCTATTCCTATGGACCGGTCCGTTCCATCGGTCTTGTCCTACGTGTCAGTGACGTGGGTAGCATTTCTCCGCTCCATTCTGTTGATTGTGACGTGCATTCAATGAGGAGGGGCGTAGGAGACAGAGCGCCGCCCACGCGCTTCTTCATTAAATGCTACCATCCCTTTGTCTTGTCTGCATTTAATGCTGCGCTTTCTTCAATGCTCTCCCTTCCGGCTGCCTTTCTCATGCGCCTTCGTCTCGCCGTTCCCTCCAGTCCGATGCCCTTAATATTATCGGTATTCATCCAGACATAGGTATCGGAAGTGAGAGTTACCCTATCCCAACACCTAACAACTGTTATTAAGAACTAGAATTTTCCTAATCATCAAGAAAAGGGAGGAAAAATATTTAGTTCAGATTTTATGATAGCATAAAAGAATGTTGATTTTAATGAAACACATAAATTCAAATTACTCTTAAAACTACAACAACCAATAAAGAAATATAACGTTTTTATTTGTTTTATGTATGGCTTTAATTTTATCTCTTTTAGTTTTAAATTATTATAAAAAATTAAAACTTTATCACTTATACTATATGTACTAATATGAAAGAAAATAAAACTTTTAATGCAAAACTTTTTTGATGGAAAGGAACTTTTATCTACTAATTTAGGTCATTTAAAATAATAAATCTGGAGAAAATTTTTTATATATTCAGGACAAAAACATTGTTTCTGAAGGAGGATATAACTTTTATCTTATATGTTTTATAACCACTGTATTTGATATATTCGAATTGCTTTCATCTTTAATATTAATCTCATCTTTTTTTTTTTTCAGGATATGATATTGACCTTCTTTTTTTTTTTCTTTCTCTTTAGTCTTTGTTGATGAACATGTTACTTGATAATCAAATAGTTTCTAATTTTTGTTTTTTATATAAGATCTTGATAGTTTTGTTTTATTATTTGATCTAATATTTATTAATATTAAATTTTCATTAACACGATAATAAATACAACATATACACTTTTGAGTGTTATTGATTGTCAAAAGTTTAAAAATAAACCTAATTACCCTTCACTAGTTATTATATCCTTAACAGAGATGAATAAAGTAATTGTAGCATGTCACATTCCAATTTTTTAAACCTCACCTAACAATATTTAACAAAACTATTATAACTTTTACCTATTAATTTTATTTAAATTTAGTTAATAAAAATTGTAATCTACTAATATTTCTTATCTATTAGCTATTACTACTAATTATCAAACGTTTATAATATAAACATTAACTAAACTAGAAATCTATTTATGTTTTTACTATCAATTTTCTAATAATCGTAATCGTATGAGTATATATATATATATCTTTAATATATAATAAAAGAGAGGCCTTAAATGCCACATGGCGAAGTAAGGACCCTTAGATGGGTTAACTTATTTGATTTCAACCGTTAGATCAAATTGATGATGTCATCAAACACTATTTTCTTTTTAGTTGTCCCACATCGCTTCAGGTATGAAACTTTTTCATACTTCTAGCCTATAAATATATCATATGCCTTTAGTTTTTTCTACTTTGTCCCACATCGCTTCATGTATGAAACTCTTTCAGACTTCTAGCTTATATATATCATATGCCTTTGGATTAAAACATAGTTCGACGGTAATTTTCAGGTCAATCGGGTCAAACCCGAAACCCGACAAACTGGAACTATTCTATCCGAAACCCGACCCTATTTATGAATCGGGTGTTGCCTTAAATGCCACATGGCGAAGTAACGACCCTTAGATGGGTTAACTTATTTGATTTCAACCGTTAGATCAAATTGATGATGTCATCAAACACTATTTTCATTTTACACCCTTTTACAAAACATAATTACATTATATCTTTAATTCCAATCTCTACTTAAATAAAAACAAAATTCCAATTTACTTAAAAAAAATTTCACTCAATTTGAACTATGATTTACATTATTTTTATTTAAAATCTCCTAATAAAAAATATTAAAACATGTGTATAAACGTAAAAGTGTTTATGTTATTATAACTATAAACAACATGTGTATAAACGTAAAGGTATATATATATGTTATTATACGTATAAAATTGTCTTTTTATAATAACCTAAAGTCCACATAAACATAAAGTTTACAATTCAATTTTATTTTTTTCCGCGCTATCACGGGACAATAATCTAGTATATATAATATAAAACTTTCACATATCTTGACGCTCACTTTTAAAAACTTACATATAACTATGCAAAGCAAATATATACCGTCTGACTTATATTACTTTTTGACTAAAAATAATATAAAACTCAGACCAAATACACTTACTACCTTTGAATAGCAAGTTAACATATTGAATTTTGAGATCAAATCAGATATATGTTTGTTAAAGAAAAACATAAGTTCTTTTATTGATTAAATTATATTAAAAATTAATCACCAGAATAATCATCTATCATTTACATTTAACAAAAATAATCACCTGATTTGTGAAGAATTTCTCGCGACACTTTATCGTCGCGAGAAGTATATAAAACAAAACCAGAACAATAAAAATCAGACACGTCGCCGCGAAAATGAATATTGACGCGAGAAATGAATAGTGTCGCGACAACGTGTCGAATTTTTATTGGTCTAATTAAACAATATATGTACTTTCGGGACGAAAAAAATATCGCGAGAAATCTGTCACGAATTAGGTGATTAATTTTATAAAGTGTAAGTGATAGGTGATTATTTTGGTAATTTGCACTTATATTAAATCCAAACTTGTGTAGTTATATGAGACAAGTGATGTTAAAAAAAATAGTTTGAAACATCACTTGTGTATATATCATAAAACTTAAAAAGTAATAATGTCGAATTGAACTTAAATAACATATGGTAGAGAGAGAACTCAAGCGAAAGTTTCATCTGTAATCTTATAATCACATACTTATTTGAAGCATCGATCGGTTGTGTCTATATATATCATAAAACTTAAAAAGTAACATTGTTAAATTGAACTTAAATAACATATAGTAGAGAGAGAACTCAAACGGAAGTTTCATTGGTAATATTAAAATCACATACTTATTAGTTATTAAAATATATATTTTATGGTAATTCTTTGCTTTATTATTATTACTAGTTTAGACCCCGTGTATTACACGGGGTTGTATATAACTCTTGTATTAAAATCTTTTGATTAAAAAAGTATATTATCAAAAACATGGTGTTTTATACTTTTAGCTTAAATTGATTAATCTTATTTTAAATTAATAATGAATGAGCCTTGACAAAGCCCAATTGGTTTATTAGGAGAAGTAATTATTTAAAATTTATTTATAATAAAGCTTATGACATCATCAACATGTGGACACTCTTAGAACCCACCACATTAGCCATATGACATCATTCATAAGTCCCTTTTATTAGATAAAAAAGATTATTATTATGTTAATTGTTTAATTATCGTACGTACACCGTACGGATATTGAAACTAGTTATTAATAAAGATTAATTAGACCAAAATAAGCATAAATAGCAATCTGATGGAATGATAAGACTCCTTTTTCTTAATCAAGGGGACATGAGTTCCATTCTTTGCAACAAAACTTAATTTTTTTAAAAAATTTCCCAATGAAAAAAGAAACTTGGCTTTAACTAAATTTTGATGTAGATAAATTATCATAAATCATTCATATGGTCTTTAATTTTCTCACGTATCATTGTTATACCATTTTTGTTATACTAGTTATGTTTCAATGGGTAAGATTCAAGTTCATTAAAGCTTTCAAGTTAAGTTGTAAAAACTGGAAAATTAGTTGACGATTCCCATTTATGGTTTGTGTGAAGTAAATTTATCAAATTCCGATTTTCAATTTGTGCTCAAGATCAACAATTATGGCATTGTGTCAATTATAGTCCAGCTTCATACCATGTGAAAATTTTGTATTTTGAGTATGCAAAGTGGGTCTGAACCCCGCTTGAAAATGCACCTGAACCCTTATCTTTGGCCTTTGCACTCCGCATATCCGCCCCGTTACCTTACTATCCCGTGTAAGGTTTAAGCGTGTAAGAATGTACCAATTATCTCGAAGAGAAAGTAAGAGAAACTCGATGTAATGAGAAAAGAAATATGTGACAAAACGGGAAAGAAAAGGGAAGCTATCCTTATCCTCTTATATCTAGTTTGTTACGAACAGATCATTCATTCCGGCATTAATATGGTGCATGTTACCCGTCTTGTAACAAATAATGACTATCAACCAACTTTAACATGACTATTTGTACATTCATATATACAAAAATTTCATAATTGTACTAGTAACGTCTTTTTCTTTTATGATGTAATTTAATAATTATTAAAAATCTTATATTTGATTTTTGAATGACCTTTATTATACACATATAAATGATAACAAAAGAGGTACATATGTCGCTAAAGTTTCATTCAAGAAACTAGTACTTAAATGATTTTTGACAAAATTATATTAGAGCATCTTTTATCATAAATTTTTTTAAAAGATTTATAATTTAATACATCATTAATTTATAGAACTTTTAATTTTATAAACCCATACTCAGTATGCATAAACCTTATAAAAGTTTATAAACAACACACTAATAAATGCATTCAACTACAATGTTAAAAGAAAATTAAATTATAAAACATTTTATAATTCTAAAACTCTTAATGCCACATAATCATTAAACAAAACCCCACTTTAATTACAAAAAGTAAACCTCTTCAAAAGTTATAAACTTATTTTTGAAATTATCATTGAAGATTCCTTTCGTAACTCCTCTACAAGTGGTCAATTATAATCAATGTTATAATAGTCGCTAGGGAACGTTAGATTGAGTAGAGACTTGAAATTAAATAGAATTAAATTTAGATTAACTGAAATTAATCGAATTAGATTTTCATAACCATATTCTTAACCTATTTAAATATTCTATACCATCCTTAATGATATTAATGATGTCATACGTTCCACTTCAAAATCTTGTAACTAATACTAATACTAATTTTGATAATAATAATAGGTAACTCACATAAATTAGCACTTTCGGCTGACATGACTAATATTTAGTCAACGGATTTCTTCTTTTTCTAATCCACTTATACATTACATTTTATTTCCACACTTAGGGGTGTTTGGATAAACTTATTCTTTAGACTTAGGTTTATGACTTATAAGTAGTTTGTGGTTATAGAATATAAGTTTTTAAATTTTTATAAAGTGTCTGAAGTAGCTTATTAGCTTATAATAAGGGAAAAATGTTTGATAAGCTCATAACCCACATAAAAGTAGCTTATGAAAACTCTCTTATATAAACTCATAACCTTAAGCTAATAAGCTCAAACAAATACTTAAAATAAACTTATATCTCTTAGTCTCTTACATAAATTAATAAGCTAATAAACTTCTTCTATAAGCTAAAAAAACAACTCCTAATTTAATATAAAATCTTTGTAGCTTTAACTTTTAGAAATAAATTACTACTATAAAAAAAAAAGTAAAAACAAATGGAGTTAAGGAAATTGGGGAAAGGTCGGTCGGTGGTCGGCCGAATGAAAGATAATTGTATTTGTGACCACACTTACAAATTACAATAAAACCATATATCAACTTCTACTCTTTTGTCTTTTTACAATGTTTCTTGTCTTCGTCTCTCAATATAATAAATGTCACCACATAAGAAAATAAAATAAAAAGTGGACCAAATTAATGTTTTTGTCAGCTATTTCTTACCCAACTTGCAAGCAGACTCTGTTTATAGGAAAGCTTCCGACATTTCATTAATCATTAAATTCGATATCCAACATGTAACCATATAGTCGCGTCGAGTCCTATCTTATCTTTGATAGGACTCGTCTCGAGTGATATAAACCCTAATTTAGTTGCACTAATGTTTTTGGATTTGATGACTCTAATTTAGGAAATTACTTCTTTTAGAATAATTAGACTATCGTTACCAAAAAGCCAAAGAACAATAAAATGACCTGTCCTTTTTGTTAGAGGTATGTTTGTGTAGTTTGTTTTGTGTTTAGGTGTTAATAACTTGAAAATCTAGGAAATTACTGCTATTGAACGGGGTGTTTGTTAGAATTATGCTTGGAAGATCTAAACTCGTAATTTGTGGTGGACCATTATTTAAATTGTGAAATTGATCGGGACTAGGACCAATGTGTGATAACCAGTGATGAGATCAATAAAATATAACGAACTCATCTTTCATTGTACATAAATCGGTCAATAAAGATACTCATAAATGAAGAAACAAAAATTGGCATCAAACAATCAATCAATTGAAAATTCAAAAAATAAGTAGATCAAATGAGCTCTAAGCTACGATACCATATGACCGGAAGTAAATTGATACGACTTGTTCGGATTAAATCATATTCAAGTACAAATAATTCATATTTATTGATCAATTCAAGAATAGGTTACAAAGAAGAGCTAAAAAAAACTAACTTTAACATGACGACCATATAACTTACTTGACTAACCGGCATTATATAACAGTTTTAAAAGAAAAGAAAATTGGGCCATATATAGTTTTAAACCACTAATTTTACAATGATAAATATTCGGCAAATAAACAGAATACTGAGAATGAAAGATAGATATGATTCAAAAATAAAGATTTATTTAAAGTTATGTCTACCAACGACTTTAATGTAAATTATAAAATAAAAATTAATAACAACAAATAAGTTGATCAAATAATGTGTTAAATGTCGAATGAATACGGTCAATTTGAACCATATACCCCAAAAAACTCACTCAGCTTGCGCTCCATAATCCATATTTGGGAACTTGGCAGGGAACATTGTGCCTCCTATTTTCAGTTTGAAGAGTTCGAGTTGGCGAGTTTATGAGCACTCTATTTTTTTCCTTTTCTTTTTTGTTTTTTATTTATTTATTTTGTTTTCTTTTAGAAAGTATATATAATATTTGATCAAAGAGGCAGGAAAGTTGGAAGAGTAGTATTTTTGGAGTGAAAGAGTTAAAAAAAAATCGAGAGAATCGAATGATATTAGGTTGAGGTTGGCGTTAATGTTACAAGAAAGCTTATTTTTTACGAGTTCCTTATGTCCAACGGACTTATTAGGTTTATATATTTTTTTAAAATTAAATTGACAAATGGGATAATTCTTATACTTACACTTAATGGTAGTAAAATTTGATAATATATAATACTAACAATGTTGATTAACCATCGATCTGTTTATTGCAATTAGTTATTGAGAGATAGAGATAATTCAGAGGGGATGATATCGCATATTTATATAACTATTTATATGCGATATTGTGTCACATGTCATAGTAAACATGATGGATAGGATAGGTGATATGGGCCAAGTAGCCCAAGACGAAGCAGTCCATGGAACAACAACTGGACCAATCTCAAGGCCCAAGAGAAGCATCAAGATACCTGCTAAGTTACTGGACTAAAGAAGATATCAAGGAAGACCCAGTCTTACGCCACCATTCAAGCATTACTTCCATTTCCATCATGCATGCAGTAAAGTAGGAGAACATCAATTAAGTGGTTTAACCACATGATCATGTTGCATTAATTTAGGATTGCACTATTTCCATTTTCTTAAGTAATTTTACTATTTAAGCATTGTAACTAGTTGAGAAAATATATCAGAAAATTGTTCCAAAAATCTGTTCCTTCCTATCATTCTTGGAGACTTGATCCATCTCGAACTCGGATCCTATCATTTGGTGCTTTCATTCCCGTTCCCATGCCTCCTAAAAAGGACTCGACATCCGATGAAACCGCCAACCCCTCCGACATCCAAACACTCATACAACTCACGACATCGCTACTTACCCACATTACCGCACAATCCACAACAATGCAACAACAAACCGATGCCATCCAAAACTTGACCACCATGCTAGCCAACCAGCGCCCAAACCCCCCTCCCCCACCACCTCCACCCCCACCGCCACCGCCAATCCCACCCCCACCACATCAACCAAGCCCACCGAAAATCTTCCTTCCCTCCTTCGATGGTTCCAACCCACTTGATTGGGTTTTTCAAGCGGACAACTACTTTACCTATTATAACATCCCACCGGATCAACGACTAGCAGTGGCCGTTTTCTATTTTACGGGAGATGCACTAAGTTGGTATAAACATCTCTACAACAACAATTTGCTAGGCACTTGGCCGGAATTTATCCGAGCAGTAGAAACCCGTTTTGGACCTTCAACCTATGAAAACCATCAAGCCACCTTGTTCAAACTTCGACAAACTTCCACCGTCTCAGCCTTTCAAACAGAATTCGAAAAAATAAGTAATTGTGTTAATGGCCTCTCTAACGAAGCCTTACGCAACTGCTTTATTTCCGGACTACGTCATGATATCCAGTCTGAACTCGCACTACATAATCCTCACACCCTTCAGGAAACATACGGATTAGCTAAACTTATCGAAGAAAAACTCGCTTCCAATCGAACTCGTTTCCAATCAACTCCAAAACTACATAACCAATACACCAATTACAGTACACCACCAGCCACCAAAACAGCTACTACTCCTCCACCACTCCTCGCTAACACACCTCACAATTCTGGTCTTTTACCCACTCCCACAAAGCCACGCACTCCACTCCCTTTCACTCGTCTTTCTCCGGAGGCCTTACAAAAACGTCGAAATGAAGGCCTATGTTTTCGTTGCCCCGAGAAATACCATCTAGGCCACATCTGTAACCCACCACAATTCCTATTGATCGCAGATAACGATCAAACAGAAAACAATGACGATATTCCAGAATCTGGCCTCTTCTCTTTATATTCACACCAATCCGAACCTAATTCACCTCCTGTTTCCGATACACCTCCACACTTTCTCTCTCTTTCGGATGCCGCCTTTTTCGGTCTCCAATCACCAAGAGCCGTACGTGTCACCGGATACATCCACAATCAACCCGTCACAATCTTAATCGATTGCGGGAGCACACACAACATCATACAACCCCGAATTGCAAAGCTATTACCCATTCAACCCGCTGCCATAACTCCTTTTCCCGTAATGGTTGGAAGTGGACACTTTCTTGAATGTCAATCCCTTCTACAGTCCACACCTTTGGAAATCAACAAGTCCAAGTTTAACGTGCCTATGTTTATCATACCCGTACATGGAGCTGATGTTATTCTCGGATTAACCTGGTTGGCATCCCTTGGTCCCATTCTCGCAGATTTCTCCGTTCCGGAACTTTCATTCATCGTTAATGGCGTCTCATGTGTTATCCGAGGAGAACCGCTTGCATCCCCTACCACCCCCAGCAACCTACAATCCCTCATACGAAAAAATTCAGTAGCCTCATTACACACCATGATCTTTTCCCATTCTTCCACACCACCTTCCGAAAATACAAAAAAAACCCCATCCGAATCCCGTTATACAATCCCTACTAAATGAATTCCAACCTCTTTTTGATCCACCTCACAGCCTACCACCACCACGCTCACATGACCATTACATTCCACTCATTGCCAACACGAATCCGATAAATGTTAAGCCCTATCGTTACCCCCACTACCAAAAGGATATCATGACATCCCTCATCAAAGAAATGTTAGCCGATGGAATCATACAACCAAGTCAAAGTCCGTATTCCTCTCCGGTTTTGCTCGTTCAAAAAAAAGATGGCACTTGGAGATTCTGTGTCGACTATCGAGCCCTTAACGCCGTCACAATTCATGACCGATTTCCAATCCCCACTGTTGATGAATTGCTTGATGAATTACACGGCTCAAAAATATTTTCCAAAATCGATCTTCGAGCGGGGTACCATCAAATACGTGTAGCTCAAGAAGACATCCACAAAACGGCTTTCCGTTCCATTGACGGCCATTACGAGTTCAAAGTCATGCCTTTCGGACTCACCAACGCACCGTCCACGTTTCAAGCCGCAATGAATGACTTATTTCGGTCAGTTTTACGGAAATTCGTCCTTGTCTTTTTCGACGATATACTGGTTTATAGCGATTCAATACATAGCCATTATACTCATCTTCGTTTCGTTTTTCAAACACTCCAAAATAACCAGTTTCATGCAAAAGAATCCAAATGCCTTTTTGCAGCCATGGAAATACCATTCTTAGGGCATATTATTTCGGCTGAGGGAGTAAAAGCAGATCCAGACAAATTGACCGCCATCAAAAACTGGCCCAGCCCATATTCCTTCACAACCCTACGTGCCTTCCTTGGTCTTACGGGGTATTACCGTAAATTCGTTCCTAATTACGCCCACACAGCCTCCCCCTTAACCGATATACTAAAAAAATCATCTTTCATCTGGGATGAAACAGCAAACGATGCTTTCGTACAACTCAAAAATGCCATGACTGAACTCATTACGTTAGCATTACCCAATTTCGCTAAACCGTTTGACTTAACCACTGATGCTTCCGGAGTGGCAGTAGGAGCGGTGTTACGGCAAAATGATAGACCAATTTCGTTTTTCAGCAAGAAGATGTGTGCCCGAATGCAAGCTAATTCCACATATATTCGGGAACTATACGCGATCACAGAGGCTATAAAAAAATGGAGGCAGTATTTGTTGGGGAGAAAGTTCCGAATTTTTACAGACCATCATAGCCTCAAACATCTTCTCACACAACAGATTCAGACTCCAGAACAACACAAATGGCTCACCAAGCTTTTAGGGTATGACTTCGAATTACACTACAAGCCGGGAAAAGACAACAAAGTAGCGGATGCTCTTAGTCGTCCTTACACATCGAATTTAATGGCAATTTCTTCACCGATGGCAACATGGTTGGAAGAAATACGTCATTTTTTTAAAACAGATCCTGAAGGACAGAAGCTGCTGAGTAACTTGGAAGGAACCCCGAAATTCAAACTTCACAATGGCTTGCTTTACACTAATGGACGTCTTTTTATTCCTCATATATCGGATATTCGATCTCTCATTTTGCAGGAATATCATACGTCTACTTTGGGCGGTCATTCGGGTATTAAAGCAACAATGCAACGTTTAATCACTTCTTATTATTGGCCAAGCATGAAAGCGGATGTTACGGAATTCATAAAGAAATGTACTACCTGTCAAGCCACAAAATATCCTACTCACAAACCATATGGCCTATTGCAACCTTTACCGACACCCTCTCAAACATGGCAAGACATCACAATGGATTTCATAACCCATCTTCCACCATCTAACGGCAAAACGGCTATTTGGGTCATTGTCGATAGGCTCTCTAAATTCGCCCATTTTATCGCATTACCCACACATTACACCGCCCACTCTCTCGCTACTACATTTTTGAAAGAAATCTATCGACTCCATGGTTTACCACGCTCCATCACTTCCGATAGGGATCCGATATTTTTAAGCCATTTTTGGTCACAACTTTTCAAGCAATTGGGTACCAAACTCCGTCATTCGAGCGCTTACCATCCCCAAACCGATGGCCAAACTGAAGTGGTAAACCGATGTTTAGAATCTTATTTGAGAGCCTTTGTTCATGATGAACCCCGATTGTGGAATCGCTATCTTTATCTCTCGGAATTTTGGTACAACACTAGCTTCCATTCAACAATTCAAATGACACCTTTTCGGGCAATGTATGGCAGGGACGCTACTACGATACATGATTATGTACCAGGATCAAATTCAACAGCCTCCATTGATGAGTCATTAATTACACACAAAAAGCTCACACTAATGTTGCAAAATGCATTGGAAGACACTCGTCAACGGAAGATGAAACAAGCTAATAAACACAGACAAGATAAACAATTTCAGGTAGGAGATTATGTCTATTTGAGGCTTCGCAACTACCGCCAGAATTCTGTTATCGCAAGGGAAAATCAAAAGCTCTCGAAACGATTTTTTGGGCCATACCGTGTCTTAGAAAAGATAGGCCCAGTTGCTTATCGTTTGGAATTGCCTACAACCTCCCGAGTTCATCCGGTTTTTCACGTTTCACTTTTAAAGCAAAGTCACTCAAATAGTCCTTCCTCAGAATTTCCATCAGAGTGGCTCACAGATTTTAATGACTCGAATATCATACCATTGGCTATTCTGAAACAACGGCACAACAAGGGTAAACGCGAATTACTCATTCAATGGATGAACCAGGATCCAACCGAAGCCACATGGGAAGATTTTAATGAGATTTCTACTCGTTTTCCTGATTTTATCGGACACGAGGACGCGTCCGTTCTTCATCGGGAGGGTATTGATATGGGCCAAGTAGCCCAAGACGAAGCAGTCCATGGAACAACAACTGGACCAATCTCAAGGCCCAAGAGAAGCATCAAGATACCTGCTAAGTTACTGGACTAAAGAAGATATCAAGGAAGACCCAGTCTTACGCCACCATTCAAGCATTACTTCCATTTCCATCATGCATGCAGTAAAGTAGGAGAACATCAATTAAGTGGTTTAACCACATGATCATGTTGCATTAATTTAGGATTGCACTATTTCCATTTTCTTAAGTAATTTTACTATTTAAGCATTGTAACTAGTTGAGAAAATATATCAGAAAATTGTTCCAAAAATCTGTTCCTTCCTATCATTCTTGGAGACTTGATCCATCTCGAACTCGGATCCTATCAATAGGTTTTTACATCTAATCGTGTGGAAAAGTGTTTTTATCTATTTTACAGGTTTACATGATCGGGAAGTGGAAAAAGATGAAGAAATGAGCTTAAAAGACAAAAAATAGTGATTTCTGACGAAGAGAACGTTGCAGTAGCACCTCCACCGTTTTGATCATAACTTCTTCATACGATATCCGATTTAGGTGATTCAAATTGGAGAATAAAGAAGAAAGAGAGAGCTACATTTTGCAAAAATTAGAATATGGAAAAAATGCGGGGGATGCCCGTCACAATGAGGGGGACGCCCGTCCCGCGGGAAATTCAGACGCAGATTATTTTTAGATAATTACAAACGGGAAATAATAAAATGGATAATTACAAGGAATTGTAATACGAGTCGAATACGTTTTCTACACGATTTTTGCCTATAAATACAAGACAAATTCATCCAGATTTTTCATCATTCAATTATTATTTTCAAGTCTTAGAGTTGGAGTTCAGGTTTAGAGGCAAGATTTCAAGCTAGGAGTTTCGTTTTCATTCAACGTCGGTCACGACACGTTTGCAATTTTTAGTTTGTTTTCTCTTTTCCTTTTTAAGACTTTTTCTATTATGTTTTCTATTTGTTTATTTGCTATTTTTATGTCGATTATGAGCAACTAAACTCTTTTTACGCTTGTTTGATTAACGGATCTTGTTTGAAGTTTACTTTTGCGTAATTGATTATTTATGTTTTTGTGTTTAATCGCTAATCCTTATTTGTTTAAGTTTTAACATATTATCATAAAGTTGTTTATATATAATTTAATTAATCAACATTCTAGGTATTCGAGAGGAATCTAGATAGGTTAAATAATTTATATGAAATAATCGGTCGGTCTATAATCGGTTTAATTATTAAGATTCGAGAGGACTTAGTAATAACAACTTAGGTAATTAAACTTAATTGAGTAAGTCTATTTGTTAAGATTCGGAAGGACTTAGTATTTAGAGGAGTTATTCGAGAGGAAACTCTATAAGATTAAATCACTAAAAACAGGCTTGTTACTTAATGCTTAACTATTAATAATTACAACTGTATTCGAGAGGAACGGTATAATTAGAAGTAGTTAAAGTTAATAAAAGATTCGAGAGGACTTTTACTATATTTTAGAAGTTTAATATTTAATCAATTTCGTAAATTTAAATGGAAAACAAGTGAAGTGTCAAACAAGTGTATTTTCTCTATTATTCGATAATCTCAATTACTTTTTCACTCGATTTTTATAATCACTTTTACTTTGCAAACTTTTAATCAATCTTTTTGTTACGATAAAAAACCCCCAAAAACAAATAGTATTATTTATTCGAAATATTAAAACAAATTAGTCCCTGCGAACGAACCTATACTTACTATTAAACTATATTACATACGAATAGGTCCACTGCCTATAAGTGTGTAATTGCGTGAAATAGTCGGTTAAATTTAAGACTCGATTTTACACATCAAGTTTTTGGCGCCGCTGCCGGGGACTGATTTTTCGTTTTTGTTTCGAATTTGTAATACGATCCTTTTGAGTATTTATTTACTTAGAAGTTACTTTTTATTTGTTATTACACCGGTACGTTTTACGCTTTTCTTGTTTTTGTCTTTTCAAGTATTTCAGGTAGTTGATGAACACAAGGGCTTCGGGATTACCACTCGCGAGTCCAAAATCAAATCCAGGAGTATCAAGGAGACGAGGCAGGAGAAGAGGCAATTTATCACTTCAGACACCACCAAATTTTGATCAAGTTTCACCCGTCAAGTTTGAAGACATTGCGTCGTCAGAAAGCGGAGGAAGCGATTCAGAACCAGAGGTTGAAGAAGTATTTTGTGAAGACAAACCGGAACCGCAACCAGCTATGGATCCTTTGGACACACCAATGAACCGACGGGCCGCAGCTGTAGCAGTGCCACCCACCCGAGGGTCGGCAATCACCACCCCGGAATTGGGTGATGACTTTGTTGTCAAGGGTCACCATCTCAAGATGATCCAAGACAATACATTCGATGGGCGTTACAATTCAGATCCACAGAAACACATAGAAAAATTCAACGAGCTATGTGAGATGTTCAAATATGGCCAAGGCAAGGGCGATTCTGTCAAACTGAGGTTATTCCCTTCGTCTCTCACCGGAGATGCGAAGGTTTGGTTCGAGGAGCTTAATGAGAATTCAATAACCACATGGACGCAAATGCGCGAGGCTTTCATCAAAAGATTTTTCCCACCCGCCTTAGGTAGGAAATTACTCAGAGATATCAGAGGATTCCGACAGGAAGATGGAGAGACTTCCACTGAAGCATGGGCTAGACTTAAGGAGTTGTTACGGAGTTGTTATGGTCACGGACTGGGCAAGGACCATATCATTGAAATTTTCTTCTACGGGTTAACCAAGGAGTCTCAAAACGAATTGGATCTAGCTGGAGGAGGAGATTTCATGTACAAAACCACCAACGAAGCATACAACCTAATGGAAGACAAGCTGGTCATTAGCCTATCAAGGGAGTATCGAGATGATGGTCGAGGCCGAAGAAACAGGGGACAAGTTGCTCAAGCTGAGAGTAGCCATGAAATATCCTCGGTAGTTCAAGAGGTCAAGACACTAGCGGACAGAATTGATAAGCGCATGGGACGGATGGAGAAGGACATGCACTTGGTGAAGAATGGATGTGAAGGATGCGGAGGACCTCACTATGCTAGTGAGTGTAATCAAGTGGAGGAGGCCAGCTACGCACAGTATGGTTATCCTAATCGGGGGTCAAATTGGCAAAACCACGGAGGTAACTACAACCGCGGTGACAATCGAGACAACGGATGGCAAAGAAATAACACTCGCTCCCCACCACGACAAAGATACGATCCACCGAAAAACGAAGATGAAGATCCAAGCATGAAAGATCTTTTGAAATCGTTCATCAACACCCAAAAATCAACCAATGACGATGTCCGTAACCAATTTAATGATGTCCGTAAACAATTTAAAATTTTAACTGATCAAATCGAGCAAGGACAGAGAAATCAGCAGGCAGCACATCAAGATTTAGAGAGAAGGTTCGATAGGATGAACGAACGGAACTCGAATCGACCACCGGGCCAAATACCAAGCAATACTCAACCGAATCCACGGCCACAGAACCAAGGAAACACTTCCAACAATCAAGCTCCGAAGTATCAACATCCTGGAAGAGCTGAAGGATTAAGAGATGGAATGCCACCCTGTCCAAAACACCGAGATGAACATGTTAATGCAATCAATACACGCTCGGGACATACTTATGGAGGAGATCAAGCCGAAAATGGAGCAAAACAGACCCCAGGCGCGCAGCACCACCCCAGGGGTGCACAGCACCTGGCTGCTGAACCCGTTATTGATGATTTCGAGGTCGATGACGATGAGGACGAGGCACCACCAGTTCAGACCAAGACCACGACACCTGAACCAGTAGAGGAAGTTCCAATCAAAGCTTACAAGCCTCATGTCCCATATCCTCAACGATTACGAAAAGCAAGAATGAGGGAGCAGTACGGTAAATTTTGTGACATGATTAAATCTGTTAATATTAACGTTCCCCTTGTAGATTTGATTGCAGGGATGCCAAACTACGCTAAATTCATCAAGGAATTCGTCACGAACAAAGGAAAGCCATCGGAGGAGCAAGCCGCATTCTTAAACACGGAATGTTCAGCCTTGGTGAAAAACACGATACCACCCAAGTTGGATGACCCAGGGAGTTTTCTGATCCAGTGCAACTTCAGTAATACATACAGTTGCAGTGCTTTAGCAGACTTAGGAGCTAGCATAAACCTGATGCCGTACTCACTATATGCTAAACTCGCCCTTGGAGTGTTAAAACCCACCAGGATGAGTATCCGCCTAGCAGACAGATCATTTCAGTACCCGTTAGGAATTGCTGAGAACATGCTAGTAAACGTAGGAAAATTCACTTTTCCGGTTGACTTCGTGATTCTAGAGATGGATGAGGATGTCTCTGTTCCACTAATCCTTGGACGACCATTCCTAAACACTGCTGACGCAATTATTCAGGTGAAAAATGGGCAAATTTCATTAGGGGTTGGGAATGAACGAATTGTTTTTAATCTAGATAGAGCTATGACTCATTCTTATTCCACTGATGAAACCTGTTTTCGGATTGATGTGTTTGATGATTTAGATTGGCAGGAAATTCTCGAGATAGAAACTAGCTTGGAGGAGGAGCTAAAAGACGAGAAGATCGAGGAAGTGGAGGTTGAAGTTAAGGAAGAGCTGAAGTTGGACCAAAGCATGAGGATCAAATCTTCAATCGAATCACCACCTACCGACTTGGAGCTGAAACAACTACCGGTACATTTAGAATATGCTTTCCTTGAAGGAATTATCTACCCTATTTCAGACAGTCCATGGGTAAGCCCCATTCATTGCGTGCCAAAAAAGGGAGGTATGACCGTGGTGATGAACGATAAGAACGAGCTCGTGCCAACAAGGACAGTCACAGGATGGAGAGTTTGCATCGACTACCGCAAACTGAATGAAGCCACCAGGAAGGACCATTTTCCACTACCGTTCATGGACCAGATGATCGAGCGACTAGCAGGAAATGAGTTCTACTGCTTCTTGGATGGATTCTCAGGATACTTTCAGATCCCCATCGATCCCGAAGATCAAGAAAAGACCACATTCACATGCCCCTTCGGAACCTACGCATATCGGAGGATGCCATTTGGTCTATGCAACGCACCCGCCACTTTTCAGCGGTGTATGCTAGCTATTTTTCAGGATATGGTGGAAAAGACAATGGAGGTATTCATGGATGATTTTTCTGTATTTGGAGATTCATTCGATGCTTGCTTGGAGAATCTGGATCAGATGCTGGGACGATGCGAGGAAGCACACTTGGTCCTCAACTGGGAGAAATGCCACTTCATGGTTCGAGAGGGAATCGTACTGGGACACAAGATTTCAAAAGCTGGGATAGAGGTAGACAAAGCAAAGATCGAGGTCATTGCCAAACTACCACCACCGACGAACGAGAAGGCAATTCGGAGTTTTTTGGGACATGCAGGATTCTACCGAAGATTTATCAAGGATTTCTCGAAGATTACTCGTCCTATGACGAAACTCTTAGAGAAGGAGGTAGCTTTCAATTTTTCGGAGGAATGTTTACAAGCTTTCGAGCTACTCAAGGAACGAATCACCAATACACCTATTTTGGTAGCACCGGACTGGTCTCAACCTTTCGAGCTAATGTGTGACGCAAGCAATTTCGCAGTGGGTGCTGTTTTGGGGCAAAGGATCGAGAAACATTTTCGACCTATCTACTTCGCCAGCAAAACACTAAACGAAGCCCAACAGAATTACACCACTACGGAAAAAGAACTTTTGGCTGTCGTATTTGCTTTTGACAAATTCCGCTCGTATTTAGTGATGAGCAAAACAATTGTTTTCACGGATCATTCTGCTTTAAAATTCTTATTTTCTAAATTAGATGCTAAACCTAGATTAATTCGTTGGATTTTATTGCTGCAGGAATTTGACATCGAGATCAAGGACAAGAAAGGAGCTGAAAATGTAGCTGCAGACCATTTGAGCCGATTGGAGAACCCAAGTTTGGGGGAGTTGAAGGAAGAGGACATCAATGACACTTTTCCGGGGGAGATGCTAGCCAGTATTAGTAACACAGACGGCGATACCCCATGGTTCGCGGACATTGCGAACTATCTAGCCGGAAAAGTCGTCAACAAAGACCTAACCTATCAACAGAGGCAGAAAGTGATCTCGGATGCTAAGTACTACTACTGGGACTCGCCATACTTGTTCCGTCGATGTGCTGATGGAATGGTGCGCCGATGTGTATACGGAAAAGAAACTCGAAAGATTTTGGATGAATGCCATCATGGACCCACCGGAGGACATTACGGACCAACGGTAACTGGGAAAAAGGTTTATGATGCAGGTTTCTATTGGCCAACAATTTTCAGGGAGGCTTATACACTCGTGAACACCTGCGATGCATGCCAACGCCAAGGGAATATCACGAAGCGGGACGAAATGCCACAGCAAGGGATCCAAGTTTGTGAAGTTTTCGATATCTGGGGAATCGACTTTATGGGCCCTTTCAAACCCTCAAACAGAAATATTTATATTCTAGTTGCTGTAGATTATGTTTCTAAATGGGTTGAAGCTAAAGCATTACCGACTAACAACGCTAACGTGGTTGTTGATTTTCTTAAAAGTTTGTTTTGCAGGTTTGGAGTGCCAAAGGCATTAATCAGTGATCGAGGAAGCCACTTCGCCAACGCTCAGCTTGCAAAAGTCTTGAAAAGATATGGAGTAAATCACCGGTTTGCGACTTCGTATCATCCTCAAACGAGCGGGCAAGTGGAAAATACAAACCGCGCACTCAAAAGAATTTTGGAAAAGACGGTCAACAACAATCCCAATATATGGTCAAAGAAACTGGAGGACGCACTATGGGCATTCAGGACGGCGTACAAAACGCCAATTGGAACCACCCCGTATCGACTACTCTACGGGAAAACATGTCACCTTCCGGTTGAAATAGAGCATAAGGCATACTGGGCCTTGAGGACATGCAACATTGATATGGATTTAGCGAGAGATTTGCGGATCCTACAACTCCACGAAATGGACGAGCTACGGTTACAGGCCTACGAGAGTTCTCGCCTTTACAAGGAGAGAACTAAGGAGTTCCATGACCGCAAAATTCGTAGGAAAGAGTTCAAGGAGGGCGATAAAGTACTTTTATTTCAATCGAAGTACAAATTCAAGGCTCCTAAATTACGCTCGAAGTGGACAGGACCGTACACCATCAAACAAGCTTATGCTTCCGGATATGTCGAGTTATGGAAAGGACAGGGAGAATCATTCATCGTCTCGGGCCAACGGGTCAAGTTATACCACGAGGAGGACGATAAAAATGGAATGATGATCGAGGATGGGTTCTATTCCATCAACACCTAATCAAGAGGCATATCGAGTCAAGCTAACGACTCGGTCGAAAAATTAGCGCTTCTCGGGAGGCAACCCGGGTTTGTTTTTATTTTCTTTCGTAGTTAATCTTTCATTTATTTTTACAAAAAAAAAAAAAAAAAAAAAAAAAAAAAAAAATTCAAAAAACGAAAATTTAGAGAAAAATCTAAAGTTATTGTTTACACATGGTTTCCAATTAGAAAAAATAATAAATAGTCTACTATATTTTTTTATTCCATCGTAACTTTTTTTTTTTTTCATTTTTAAGTTTAATTTTTATTTCGTCATCTTTTCTTTAGGACTTTTTAACCGTTTAGTTTTTAGTTTTTATTTAGCTAGATACCAAAAAAAAAAAAAAAAAAAAAAAAAAAAAAAAAAAAAAAAAAATCTACAATTTTGTATTTTTTTTGTAAAGTTTTTTTTTTTTTATCTTTTTCCTCTATTAGACTTTAAAAAAATAATCCACTATATTTTTTTTTATTCCGTCGTAATTTGTAATTTTTATTTTTTTTACTTTTATTTTTATTTTTATTTTTATTTTTTATTTTTTTCTTTTGTGTTTTTAATATTTGTTTTTAGTTTTTCTCTTTTAGTTTTTTATAGATTTGAAGTAAGTTCAACCACCGGTTTTGGGACTAGCATTCAGATCAGTAAAACATTTTCACAGGAAATATTCGATATACACAACCGGGTTCTATTTTCTTCTTTTCTTATTTTTGTATATTATTTTTCTTTTTAGATTTTATTTTTGTAGCAATTTCCCTTAGTTTTGAGTCGTTAACACATTAGGGACAATGTGTTACTTAAGTTTGGGGGGGTCATCGGGAAATTTTACCTTTTATTTTTCGACTCTTAGCTTAGTTTCCATCGTGTTGAATTGTTTCTTTTTGTACATTTTCGAGTCAGAAAAAATCAGAAAATCCAAAAAAAATTGAAAAATTGAAAAAGAAAAAAAAAATAAAATATAACGTGTCTAGTCGGTAAATACCTTAAACTTTAAGCATAACCAGACGCATTTTTACCCCACTCGAGAAAATAGTGAGATTTTTGAGCCTATTGAAAGCATTTATTTTTAATGCTACTTTTTCATTTCTTTGAGTGTGTCGATGGGGATGACTTTAGAACTTGACATTGTTATACATTTCGAGACCACATATGAGCAATTGCATTAGGGTAACTTAGTGTGATTTGGTACAACTTAGGGGCAAATTAGGATTAACCCATTTGATTAGCCTTTTCGTTTCTTTTTATATTTTTATATATTTTCCGCCTAACCCTTGTAACACTTATTTTTAGTGTTAGAAACTCTAGTAAACCAATTTGCGCCTAAACCGTTTCGTTTCTAAACACTACTATATTATTTTGTACACTCGCCTTAATTTCGTTTCTTTTTAGATTAAGTCCGAACTTAGATTTTTGATTGCTATTATTATATTAAGTGAAGTTGAAGTTTGTTAAGGCATGGAAGAAAAATACCAATTGTTATTGCCTTGTATTATTATCGTATTTGGAGAAATAGTAGAAAATAATATATATAGTTGATTATTAGCCTTTTGAGCATGTGTACTTACCACGAGAAAAATTATTTTGTAAGGCATGTACTAGGCTGAAAGAAGAAAAAAAAGTGAAAGAGAAAAAAAAATCGAAAAAAAAAACAGAAAAGCGAAAAAAAAAAAATTAGTTGTATATTTTAAGAGAAGTAGTGTATTATGAGTCGTGTATTATTTACGATACATGTATATTTGGAGGAAAAGAAAAAGTATAAGTTGGAGAAATTAAGCAATCCAGTACGTTAGAGATTATAGTTAGTTCGGATTTAATCTAAGCCTTTTGTATTATTTTATTTAACCCATTTACACTCCATTATATACTATCCACATGTCTTTACCTGTAAATTATAACCCGAATAAAAGTCCCCGTTTAGTTGTACCTAGACTCTAGTGGTGGAGAAGTGATACATTATCAAGCCTATGATAGAATATTCACCATGACTGAGCAATTGAGCTATTCTACAGAATATGTTACACACCTTTTAGATTAGTTTGAGAGATTGTGTGATTTACTTCCCATAAAATTCGTGAGGTGTTTGGTTATGTAATTTAATTTGGCTTTGATATATTTTTGAAAACAGTTTTTGCTTGAGGGCAAGCAAAAAGGCAAGTTTGGGGGGATTTGATATCGCATATTTATATAACTATTTATATGCGATATTGTGTCACATGTCATAGTAAACATGATGGATAGGATAGGTTTTTACATCTAATCGTGTGGAAAAGTGTTTTTATCTATTTTACAGGTTTACATGATCGGGAAGTGGAAAAAGATGAAGAAATGAGCTTAAAAGACAAAAAATAGTGATTTCTGACGAAGAGAACGTTGCAGTAGCACCTCCACCGTTTTGATCATAACTTCTTCATACGATATCCGATTTAGGTGATTCAAATTGGAGAATAAAGAAGAAAGAGAGAGCTACATTTTGCAAAAATTAGAATATGGAAAAAATGCGGGGGACGCCCGTCACAATGAGGGGGACGCCCGTCCCGCGGGAAATTCAGACGCAGATTATTTTTAGATAATTACAAACGGGAAATAATAAAATGGATAATTACAAGGAATTGTAATACGAGTCGAATACGTTTTCTACACGATTTTTGCCTATAAATACAAGACAAATTCATCCAGATTTTTCATCATTCAATTATTATTTTCAAGTCTTAGAGTTGGAGTTCAGGTTTAGAGGCAAGATTTCAAGCTAGGAGTTTCGTTTTCATTCAACGTCGGTCACGACACGTTTGCAATTTTTAGTTTGTTTTCTCTTTTCCTTTTTAAGACTTTTTCTATTATGTTTTCTATTTGTTTATTTGCTATTTTTATGTCGATTATGAGCAACTAAACTCTTTTTACGCTTGTTTGATTAACGGATCTTGTTTGAAGTTTACTTTTGCGTAATTGATTATTTATGTTTTTGTGTTTAATCGCTAATCCTTATTTGTTTAAGTTTTAACATATTATCATAAAGTTGTTTATATATAATTTAATTAATCAACATTCTAGGTATTCGAGAGGAATCTAGATAGGTTAAATAATTTATATGAAATAATCGGTCGGTCTATAATCGGTTTAAATTATTAAGATTCGAGAGGACTTAGTAATAACAACTTAGGTAATTAAACTTAATTGAGTAAGTCTATTTGTTAAGATTCGGAAGGACTTAGTATTTAGAGGAGTTATTCGAGAGGAAACTCTATAAGATTAAATCACTAAAAACAGGCTTGTTACTTAATGCTTAACTATTAATAATTACAACTGTATTCGAGAGGAACGGTATAATTAGAAGTAGTTAAAGTTAATAAAAGATTCGAGAGGACTTTTACTATATTTTAGAAGTTTAATATTTAATCAATTTCGTAAATTTAAATGGAAAACAAGTGAAGTGTCAAACAAGTGTATTTTCTCTATTATTCGATAATCTCAATTACTTTTTCACTCGATTTTTATAATCACTTTTACTTTGCAAACTTTTAATCAATCTTTTTGTTACGATAAAAAACCCCCAAAAACAAATAGTATTATTTATTCGAAATATTAAAACAAATTAGTCCCTGCGAACGAACCTATACTTACTATTAAACTATATTACATACGAATAGGTCCACTGCCTATAAGTGTGTAATTGCGTGAAATAGTCGGTTAAATTTAAGACTCGATTTTACACATCAGGGGCCTTAGTCGAGGTCCAAATTGAAGAAGACAAAAATTCTTCTCATGCCAAGTCAATGTCTCAATGACATGACAATTGTACTCGTGCTATGTTACTATGTTTAAAAAATTAAAATATAAATACTTATTTAATATTTTAAATACAAATTTAAAAGTTAAAGGAAATTATGTCTCTGTAAAGTACGTGTCTTTTCACATATTTAATAAGAGAAATGCTATGGTGACCAAAAATTAAATTTTTTAATAAAAAACTTATAAAATAACATGACTTAGAGCACCCGGAGTGATAATGAGCTACAATGTGGGTTGTGGAGGTTGTGGGGGGAAAAGGTGATGACGTGACAGTGAGAATGTGGGTTGTGAGATTGTGGGGTTGTTATGATAGGGAGGGTTGTGGAGGTTGTGGGATTATTTTATTATTATTAACTTTTTTCTTAAAACATTAAAAATAAAAGATAAATAAATAATTAAAACAATATAAAATATTAAAACTTAATAATTAAAACATTAAATAAGATAAATAAAAAAAAATTACAAATAATTAAAACAAAAATAAATAATTAAAACAATACAAATAAAAACTAAACTAATTAATCCCGTATTTTTCTCGGATTTTATTTTTCTCCGCTTCGACCCAAGCCGCTTCTGCCGGCGGCATCCCCTCCGTGCTTTGTCGAAGAAACATCATATCGTCTCTTCGTGCACTAGAGTAAGCCGCTTCTTCTTGTCGAATAGCCGCTTGTTCTTGTCGGTGGAGGGTTTTCGCCTTTATTTCCGCGGTTTGCTTCGTCGTCTTCGTAATCTTCTTCAGGTGTGTCGCGATGAGCCCGCAAAGCGTCGAGGACGAAGATGTTTGCGCCTTATCGGAGGCGTCGGATGATTCCTTTCTTTTACTACCTCTCTTTTTCCCTGGAGGTCGTTGTTCTACATCATCCGCAAATATATCGTCCCCAGCGTCAACGTCGTCTAGGTTGACGGTATCGAGTGGAGGGTCTATCTTGACAAATGCGCGCCATCTGCTGTGATCCTTCCAGATATCCCACGCCTTATCATGCCTAAACTGCGTACGCTCGGACTCATAGTACATTTGCTGAGCCGCTTGGTAAACCGCATGGTCGTCAATCCCGCTTGTTCGATTTCTTACCGCCTCGGAATGGTGGCCGATAAAAACCTTGACCAAGGCACTCATCGCCGTAAACTTGGAGTTGAGGGACTCCCTGCCTCTCTCCGGCAATCCTTGCTTCGCCGCCTCTTTGTTGTAACCCTCAACGATCCGTTGCCAAAATCGAGGTTCGGGTTGGGCGTTTCCTACCCCCTCATCTTCCGAGACCGAGCACCACATCTCCGCCAAAAGGACCTCCTCTGGGACCGTCCATGCAATCTTTTTGCACGTCTTTTTCTTTTTCGACGTGGACGGTCGTGCTGCGGTTACTTCGACCACATCGTCCGTTTCTTGGACGATTTCTTGGGTTTCTGGGACAAAAGTTTGTGTTTGTTGGGTTGGAAAAGTTTGGGGAGGAAAAGTTTGGGGAAGAAAAGTTTGGGGTTGTGAGAAAAGTTGTTGATGCATGGCGTATTGTTCGGGAGTGAATATTTTGTTGTGGGTATTGTGGTGGTAGAGGTTGTTGCGTTAAATACGTGTTTAGAATTTGTTGGGATTGTTGTGGCGAAAAGTTTGGCATTTGGTTTGGAAATAAGGCGTTTGTTGTGCCGAAAAAGTTAGCGAAAACGGATGGTGTTTGTGATTGTGGCGTCGAGGGATTGTTTGTGTTTGTTTGGGGAGCGTTTGATGAAGACGAAGACATTTTGTGATTTTTTTGGGTTTGGGTATGAGATTGAATTGGATTAAGAATAAGATTGTTGAAAGAAGGTGTGATTTTTTTCGTTAAAATGGG
Source organism: Senecio squalidus (assembly GCA_910822075.1). NCBI lineage: Eukaryota > Viridiplantae > Streptophyta > Magnoliopsida > Asterales > Asteraceae > Senecio > Senecio squalidus. The sequence continues at coordinate 23,500,012 of CAJVGC010000590.1, read as the reverse complement.
GTTGTATTTATAGGTGAAATGGGTTTGGTAAAATAAAAAATAAAAATATATATATATATATTTATTATATATAACGGTATTATTACCGTTTGGGGTGAAAAAAAAAAAAAATACGCACAACGGCTCGTTGAGGAGACAACGGTCTCCTCACAACGAGCCCACAACGAGGAGCCTCGGTATCATAACGACCACAACGGTCGTTGTGAGTTGAGAACGAGGCGAGAATATGCCCCACTCCGGGTGCTCTTATGTATTGACCAATCAAATATAACATTCGTTATCTCTCACATTTTTTATTACCATTATTCTCTAATTTAAATTCCATTTTTGCATATGAAATTGTGTCCATTTATCATTATTATAATGAATATTATTATTATTATTATTATTATTAAATTTGGGTTGATGTTGGGTATGTGTTTGGGTTGGTGTTGAATTTGGGCTCTTAATTTTTTTTCTTTTTTCTTTTTTAGATTAGTAAAATTTAACCACCACACACATCTACCCTCTCTCGCTATATAATCCCACCAAGACGATGCCGTTTTGCGACGTTGGAGTGCAGGCTGGAACCAAGAATATGTTTCTTAGAGGTGCTTATAAAAAGTATTAAATTTTAGATACGACATCTACCTTCTCTCGCTAAATAATCCCACCATGACGATGCCGTTTTGCGACGTCGGAGTGCAGGCTGGAACTAAGAATATGTTTCTTAGAGGTGCTTATAAAAAGTATTAAATTTTAGATACGACATCTACCTTCTCTCGCTAAATAATCCCACCATGACGATGCCGTTTTGCGACGTCGGAGTGCAGGCTGGAACCAAGAATATGTTTCTTAGAGGTGCTTATAAAAAGTATTAAATTTAAGATACGACTACAAATAGAATCAAATAAAAAATATACTTTGCATATTTTCTTATAAATTCAATTTCCAAGAATAAGTTTCTTAGAGGTGCTTATAAAAAGTATCAAATTTTAGATGCGACTATAAATAGAATCAAATAAAAAATATACTTTGCATATTTTCTTATAAATTCCATTTCCATAAATTAATTATCTTTTTAATTTTTAAAATAAATGTATGTTAAAATCATCGTTAACTAATCACACATTTCGTTTTCAATAAATATTAATTTTCGTCTAATATTATTACACACAAACCCCCGAACTCGTGCAACGCTCGAGTCCCTGCTCGTTTATACTAAACCCTGTCATTTTTTATGATTTCTTTTGTAAAAGTTTTGTAAGTAAAACATTTCTCATTCAATAAAGAGATAAATGTCTAGAAATGTATCAAACTTTACTCTAAAATCTATTGTATATATTTAACTTTAAATTTGTTAATTGTATATCTATCTAACTTTCAAAAATCTATATTACAATATATCTAACTTTCAAAAATATGGTATTTTATGTATTTAAAAGTACGTGACATCCATATAGGATGTCACGAAAGCTGTCAAATCATCGGTTTGCTAAGATTTTATTGGTTGGATACATAAAATAACGATTTTTTAAAGTTAAATACAATAAATAGACAAATTTAAATATAAATACGTAAAAATACGTAAAATAGACTTTTAAATAAAGTTTAATATATTTCCAAACATTTTTCTCTTTAAGAAATAATTTGATCATAAACCATAGCTCTAAAATATATTATAGTAAGAGACAGTAACAAAGATTAATGCACAAAATTAAAACTTCTTTCTTTTCAATGATATGATATAACCTACTGAGACGTAGAAAGAACAAAATATCTCAAAAATAATTCACACCAGACCAATTGTGTACAACGACTATGACAAGTTTGACGTGCAAAAATTTGTCCAATAGCATTCACAAATAATAACATGGTTGTATCTTATTCATAATGTGGTTAATTATTTTATTTGACAACCATCTATAATAGTATCGAAAATTCAACACCCGTAACCTCCAACCACTTTTTCACGTCATTCCTCTTCATGCTTTTCTTTTTCTGACGGATTATATTAACATATAATTTGTTTTGTTAGACTGTTATCGATCCAAAATTTATTTTTATGCTTAATAATTTCGTTTAAAGAAATTATGTCTATCAAATGAGAATATATATATATATATATATATATATATATATATATATATATATATATATATATATATATATATATATATATATATATATATATGAGTTTATTTAATCAACTAAGATGCTAGAATATTATATTATCAACTGACCAAAATTTTCAAATGTTTGATTAATTAGTTATTATTGATACATGTTGCACTTGGTATAATAGATTGTCAAATGTTTGATTACTTACAAAATTTTCAACTTTAATAAAAATCCAACTATATTTAACAACTATATTAAAACAAAAAATAATAAACCATATTCATTAATTGCTTATATCTACATTTATTTATAATACTTAATACTTATACTTATGCATGCATTATTTATGAGTTGAAAGCTTGGATTGGACGGTGATTAATTATAAGTTTCGTGAAGGCTACTATCAGACGTCAGACAATAGATATTAATTAATTTAATTATTTATAATATGTATATATTTATATTTTAAATTATTTTAATGCTTATTGTCGAACCACCAGTGGAACAACAAGAAAATTGTTGAAGTAGCTTACCGATAGTGCCATGTCAAACTTTTATTAGAACGAAATATAAAAAACATTTCATGATAATTTTTATTATATTGTTTACGAGAGTTGTACTTACCGTTAGTGAAAACTTTATATAGTGGTAGATGACTAGATTCATAATTGAAATTGAAAAATATCCGAAACAAATATTTTCGATAGAATCATAAATTAACATAGCTTATATATAAAATTACGGAATTCAACAAGTTAAAGGTATTTTTGTAACTACCCAACACTCAAGTATCATCTGTCTAGGAATTTACATATCAATAGGTTATAAGGTCTTTAGTATTTAATCTTAATTTATAATGTTTTTTAGTATGATTATCAGTCATATCTCTTTCTTTCTCTCTCTCGCTCCATATATATATATAGGGTGGGGATCGGGTAAGAACAACTCTTAACGTACAAACGCCAAGAACCAATTATGGTCGTCCGATTAAAATTTTTATATTAAACCTCGCGGTGCTGATCAATAGTAAGTGGTTTCTGCTGATCAGTAGCAACAAGTTTCTGCTGCTGATTCTGCTTCTTTTGTTGCCAAGAAAATGCAACTACCATTTTAGAAAATGCACCTACCATTTTAAAAAATGCATCTAACCAAACCTCAAATTGGTTTCTACCGATCAGTAGCAACAAGTCGACGATTTCAATTTTAAGATAAAGAATACCGTTTTAGAAAATGCACCTACCATTTTAGAAGATGCATCTAACCAAACCTCAAACTGGTTTCTGCTGATCAGTAGCAACAAGTCGACGATTTCAATTTTAAGATAAAGAAAAGATGGTATCTAATTTTAAGATAAAGATAAACTGGGTTTCGAATTTTAGGATTATGAAGAGAGAGAAGGAAAGTTTGATTGATAATTTATGAAGGATTTGAAGAAGAAGATATGCACGTGAATCGTTCTTAGCGTTCGTATACTTCGGGCCGTTGTTACCCGATTCTATTAATATATATATATATATATATATATATATATATATATATATATATATATATATATATATATATATATATATATATATATATATATATATATATATATATATATATATAGAATTAGGATATAATAAAAAGAGATTTAAAATAAAAAGAATAGGGAGGGTTGTGGGGCTGACACGTGTCCCAAAATTTAAAACCCAAAAAAAACCCCGTGAAGGGCAAAATAGTCATTTAACACCATAAATCTAAAAAACCTAACCCTATCATTTCTCTTTATCAAAAACACAGCCACCCTTTTTCATCTAAAACTCTAAACCTAACAAATCTCTCTCTCTCTCTCCCTCAAGAATCCCGCCGGCAAACCACAAGCACCACCACCTGCGACGACCAATTCCGGTGACAGGCGGCGGCGACAGGCACGGATTCCGGTGACAGGTTCGGCGGCGGAGTTGCTGGACGACGGAGAGTGTGACGGTGTTTCAGACAGTTTTCCGACAGTTTTCCGGCAATTCTTCTGCTCCGGTGACAGTGATTTCGGAGGTCTTCAGCTCCGGTTTCCGGTGACAGTGATTTCGGAGGTCTTCAGCTCCGGCAATTCTTCTGCTCCGGCAACCCCGAAAGAGAAACGTAGATGGAGCTTTCGGAGGTCTTCAGCTGCTCCTCCGAGCGCCATTCATCATTTCAGCTTTTATTAACAATCAATCGAAATCAATCAAAGCTTAAAAGAAGATGAAGGTGATTCATATCCCTTGCTTAGAAGACAACTATTCTTACCTGTATGAAAATCTATATTTCAAATTTAATTAGTTTAATCATTTTCGATTTAGGTATTAAAATATTTAATTGTACGTTAAATTTGCAGTATAATTGATGAAAAAAACGAAACAAGGAGCAGTAGTGGATCCAGTTGAGCCTGAAAGTGATGGCTGTTGCGAAAGAAAACGAAGTTGCGAAAGAAAATGGAGTCGAAATTAAGCTGAGGACGGATGTTCTTTTTTATGCACATATTTGTTTCCGGTGCACATGTTTCCGGTCCGGTGCATATGTTTTTATTTGTTTCGGTGGATTGAAATTTATGCACATTGATTTCTTGATGTATATGTTTTTTTTATGCATCTGTTTTGTTTGTTTTGGTGGATTGATTGTTTTGTTTACGTGGATTGATTTTCCGGTGGATTTTCTGGCGGTGGATATGTTTTGTATAATCTATACGCACGTTATTTTGATAAAATCGATGCACAAGAAAATCGATGCACAAAGATTGAAATAGTCATGCACAAAGATTAAAAAAAAAAAAAGAGGAATCTGGAAAAAAAAAAAAAAAAAAAAAAAAAAAAAAAAAAAATAATTAAATAATTAAATTACCAAAAGGGCATGAAAGTTGGAAAGTATTACGAAATTGCCACCGCGTTGACTTTTTCAAAATCCCTTTTTGTTGACTAAATGATTGGTCCAAAATCCTCCCTATCCTTTTTATTTTAAATCCTTTTTACATTAACCCAACCCTATATATATATATATATATATATATATATATATATATATATATATATATATATATATATATATATATATATATATATATCTACCTTAATTACAAAATCTTCCTATAAATTTTGTAGGTTGCTTATAATAGGACACGTAGGTTGCTTATAATAGGACACGTAAGGTCTTGAAAAAGTTATATGAGGAAAATATAAAAAGAAAAAAAAGAAATTGTTTGGGCTAAATCACGTGAAGCTAAAGACTTTTTTCCACCTTGTCAGATGATGCCATACCGGTTAGGTGATCACTGTTGCCCTTTTTCTCTCCCCCAAATCAACCCCATACGCAACATAATTTATCACTCTCTTCTCTCAAATACTTATCTTAAGCTCTGATTTCTCTCTATTTTGCAATACCGACTACACCATCAAATATGTAAGTAAGCTTTGGTTATTTTATTTTTATGGATACATGTTTGTATTTGAGATTTTTAGCTACAACTTATTGTGATGGTGACAATTTTTCTAATGATTAATTATTAGGCTTGGATGATGATGATGATATTTATGCTCGACTTTTTCGGAGTTTATATCCAGATGTTACTAAACCTTTCGAGTTGATGTGAACATTTTGGTTATGGTGTTAAATTCATACATGAAAAAGTAATTTAGATCTTTAGTAAAAAATTTTATTTTCATACACTTACTTTAATGATTTGTTTTTTTTTTCTCAGTTTGAATCTTCAATAAATTTACTATTTCAATATACTTTATATGATTTTGATATACCGGAACTTTTTCATTTTGGTTTTTATAGATTTAAATAAATTTGGTGTTTAGAAGTCCTGGGAGCAAGGCATGTGCTTATTTCTTTCTTTCACTCTTACCTTATATTCTATTGGTATTAAATTAATAAATAGATACATGTATGGGTAATGTTTTTACTTTAAATTTTGCTGAAATCCTTTTATCAGTTTTTTTCATTTTCGTCAGTTTCGTTATTTTTTTCTCTAACTTTCGATGTTAGTAAATTGAATTTTGAAAGAAAAATAGCTCAAACTTTGTTTATTGGCTCAAGAAGAAAGGTAATTTACCAACTTATTTTCTAGCTTCTCATACATAATACTCAATATTGTTATGAATATTTTGTAACTTTTGTTGTTTAAAAAGTTTATCTAAACTTCCTCACATAGAAGGGAACAAAGGTATTGTAATTTGTACGCTTCAATATACAACTCTTACGGGTTATTTGCTTGGACTATATATTTTTTGGTACATATGCTCTGCTATATATCATTTTACGAGGTTGACATTAGGTAGATGAATTACAAAACTTTTGCAACATCCTTGCCCATGCATTATGGCCCATCTTTTTTCATTAGATTTTGATCAAATTTGTGAGTTCTCAAAATGACATTTCCAAGTTTAGATATCAATGACAATTCACAAATTTGATACCTTTTGTTAATTACTATTAGGTGTTCTAACCATTCATTTAGCTATCAATGACACTCAAGTTTCTTCTACATTGGACTCAACGATTTACTTTTTAACACATGTTTCCTCGTTGATGGTCTATTATTAGCTTTCAAGAAAATTGAATTACTAAGGTAATCTGATGCTATTTTGTTAAAAAGTGTCGCCTATTATTTTAATGTAAAATATCTGTAAGGGTGTTTTACAGTTTGTTCTTTCAAATGTGTTTCATGTGGGTGTATGTGTATCTTATTTGGGTTTCTTGGGAGTGCATGATACGTGCTCGATGAAATGTCTGAAACATAATAAGTTGTTGAAGTATATTCTGTTTTAGTGGCAAATATTTAGCAACTTCCTATAAGTTAACACTTAACACCACTGGATTATAGCGTATTTCTATTTGCGTTAGTTGTTGAGTAATGAATATATGTGACAAGTTTACGTTGGGGTCTAATTTTCATCAAACATCTCTCGTCATCAAATGTTAATGGATTGTCGTGGTTTGAAGCTTTTATTACAAAGTATAAATAGTTCGTGGGCTGTGCATTTGCACAGCCAAAAGTTTCCCTAGTATATATATATATTATAGGATTGAATCAATCATGAAACGCCACGTATCCATCTTTTAACGCGACACATGTCAGTATTAATAAAAAAAAAGTTTGAGTTTTGTTATAAATTGGATAAACACTTTATATAAATTGGATAAACACTTTACATAAATTGGATAAACACTAATTATTAGATAAGCACTAATATATATTTATTGCAAATACTGAAATATAATTCCCCTATTTATTACTTGGTTTTAAAATTTATAACTAAAAAACTGTAATTTAATCTTTAAAACATATGATGTTTTCCTTCTTATGAATTTCATTATATTAAAATTTAATCAAATAAGAACTACAATCAAATGCATAAAACTAATATATGAATGAAACAATCCTGAAACGCCAAGTAAATATCTTTTAAAACGACACGTGTCAATATTAATAAATAAAAAATTAGAGTTTTGTTATAAATTGGATAAACACTTTACATAAATTGGATAAACACTTAATTATTAGATAAGCACTATTATATACTTAATTAATTAGAGTTTTGTTATAAATTGGATAAACACTTTACATAAATTCGATTAACACTTAATTATTAGATAAGCACTATTATATACTTAATTAATTAGAGTTTTGTTATAAATTGGATAAACACTTTACATAAATTGGATAAACACTTAATTATTAGATAAGCACTATTATATACTTAATTAATTAGAGTTTTGTTATAAATTGGATAAACACTTTACATAAATTCGATTAACACTTAATTATTAGATAAGCACTACTTTATATTTATTGCAAATACTGAAACAAAATTTCCCTATTTATCACTTGGTTTTAAAAGTTATAACTAAGAAACTGTAATTTAATCTTTAAAACATATGATGTTTTCCTTCTTATAAATTTCATCATATTAAAATTTAGTCAAATAACAACTACAATCAAATGCTTAAATAAAATTAATATGTAAGTGGTATTGAATGTATTTGAGGCCATTATCTATTTCGTCTAATCAATTTGACATTATTTCGTCCAATTTAATATTCTGCATAAGTGATGTTAGAAAAGAAATTTATATTTAATAAGGTATGATTGGTGGTTTTAGTTAAATCCATTTATTAAATATACTTAGAAAACGAAGTTATGTTTAATAATTTAGCAACATTGTAATGCTTATATATATCGATGTAAACATAACATTTGTTTTTCTTATAACATTAGGTTAATTTTACAAGAACCGTGTATTATATATTATTAAACTAGTTTATATAAATAAATGACAATTTTCAAATTTGACTCAAGTTAACCTATCTATGTTACGATATGAATCAATCTATTTTGTGTCGGCAAAAGGCAAATAATAGCATTATTTACTTTTTTACCATCGTCTTACTTTTACATATAAAAGATTCATCAAGACTAGTTGCCCTAATTTTGGGTAATTGATATTTCAGTGTATAAATGTGACCACACTTTAAGCTCTCCTTTTGTCTACAATACCACTTGTCCTTCACTTGTGGTTAAATGAAAAAGACAAAACGCAATAAAATAGTTTATGATTATGTTTGATCGAGTGACTCGATTTGCTCGAAAGTTATTGATCGAGTGACTCGATTTGCCCGAAAGTTATTACGGTCGGGTAGTTAGGTGTATAGTTTAAATCGAGTGTTGCAAAGTGAAAATATGCAAGATACGATTCCCTTATATCTATAGCCCAAAAGCTATAAGCCACAAAAGAAAAAGTTAATGAATACATGTTCTTGCTCTCGAGTGATATTTACTTGAACTAACTCGTTTTAGTATTTGTTATTAATGGGGATTATTCCTACCCTGTTGTAACGGATTTGAGAAGTTTATTGTTGTCTTTTGTACTTAGAAAAAGTTTTATGTATTACTAAAATGTTGCAGTGTGTAATTCGAGTGATGAACATCAAATAATTGATCTGTAACAACATTTAAATATTATCACTAAGGGGAGATTATTAATTTGGCGATATCAGAACATATTTGAAATAAAGCAACAATGAAAAATGAAGTTAAACAAAATAGTGTTTTGACACGGGCCGCATGCATTAGATACAACGCGAGAAAACACTTTTAAATTTTTTAATTACTATAGTTAAGCAGCGAATGACACATTGTAACACCCATTTTGACACTTACATACAATTAAGTCTTAAAGTAGGACAAAGTGGGCGTGACAAACGACGCCTGCTCCAAGTATGGCAAATATTTAAAATATATGTTGCGTAAAAATCCTAAAAGTTCCTCTCGCGTTGTATTTAATGCCCGAAACATTTGTTTTTCATCGTTATTTTGTTTTCAAATACCATCTGATATCATAAATTTGTAATATCCCATGATAGAAAATTACCACGGTTATATCTAATGTTTACAAATCCCATATAAATAAAATATTAGTTTTATATGATAATAGATTATGAGAGTTGACATTGATGTAGGACTTTAAAGTCAAAATATTAGGTGTAGAAATCAATACAATGTGTTTTGACTTCTTTCCTCAAAGGCATTGTTATCAGCCACTAATTGTGTCGTTTCCAAAGGTATCCTAAGACCTTAACAAAATAAACTTGGCATCTTTCTGCCCTAATAGATAACTTTAAAAGTAAACCTTAAAAAAACATGTGAATCATATAATGTACAATTTGTAAGACACAAACTACATGTCACTATAATATAGTCAAATTGACTTAGGCTGTTAATTTCCCTATATTCACATTCACATTCAATGTATACATAAAGCTAAACATATTTTAATAATGTATCTTAAAGAAAATCACTATTCGTTACCTACTATTTATCTATGAGTTTTGCTAAAATATATCATATGTGCGCTAACATGGTTTTATTCTCTTCATAAGCATGTTTAGATAACTTGTCCCACTCTAACATGTTGTGTTTTATAATTTTATTTTAGGGTTGTTAGCTCAAACAGTAAGACGGGTGTCACATATGTTCGAGGTCTTTTGTGTTGAATTCAGGGGCGCGATGTAGTTGTTTCTTGAAGTTATCACGGATATCACTCAATCCGTCAAACGTAGTATTCTTGTAGTGTAAAAATTCGAAGATATATAATAAAAAAAAGTTATTATTTCGGATATCCCTTGATTTTAGTTATGGATCCGCTACTGGTTGAATTCATGACGGATACAAATCTAACAAGTCAACCTATAAGGTTGGCATAATTTATACTTTTCAAGACTTAATTTCTGTTTTTTTTTAAAAGACATATTTCCTAATGATATGATTTATAGGAATTTGCCAATACATTTAAACTTCTATGTATGGTTTTGGATGCTACAAGAGGGAAATGATTGATTTAGGGAATGTTTGGTTGAAGGTATTAGTAGGTAATGAATGAAAATGAAAATGATTGATGGAGGTTAGTTTGTTATAAAGCAATCAATCATTATCCATTATTGAGTAATACCCATTACGCTTTAAATTGAGGTTAATGAAATCATCTCATTATATTCCATTATATTCTCATTATCTTTCCCATTCCCATTCCTTTTCTTGAACCAAGCATGCCCTTAAAGTTGAACAAATCAAATTCTAACATATTAAATGGTATCTAATCTATAATGTTTCCATGTCTCCTCGGGCCTTAAAGTAAATTTTCATAAGTCTAGAGTGTTCGGTATTGGTGTGCCTCCTCTGGAAGTTTCGGCTTGGGCCTCCCCGCTTGGCTGCGAGCCAGCTAAGCTGCCGTTCTCATACCTTGGGATTCCCATTGGGGAAAATATGAATTTTATTAAAGCTTGGAAACCTGTTATAGATCGTTTCAAGGCTAGGCTTTCGATTTGGAAGTCTAAATCCCTGAGTTTTGGTGGCCGCATTACTTTGGCTAAAGCTGTCTTAGGAAATCTGCCATCTTACTACATGTCTCTCTTCAAAGCTCCTACCGGGGTCATTGAGGAACTCGAAAAAATCCGAAGAAGTTTTATTTGGAACGGGTCTAAGGACAGCAGTGGTATTAACTGGATTTCTTGGGAGAAAATTATTTCCCCCAAAGATGTTGGGGGTTTGGGTCTTGGGTCTATCCAATCGTTAAATATTTCCCTGCTATCCAAATGGTGGTGGCGCTTACGAGTAGACAACAATGCTTTATGGGCCCGTACTATAATGGCTATTCATGGTATAGATGATCTCCGTGGTACTATGATTGCCAAGGCATCCTTGTCGGGTGTTTGGAAAAATATTACCAGAATTGATAAAGCTTTGGCAGAGGTGGGTATTCATCATTCACAGGTTATTCGATGGAATATGGAGGCAAGTAACTGGAATTCTGACTTTGTGGATATGGGAGGATTTTCGGTCTCCTCCCTTAGGACGAGAATTGTTCGCTCCGCGCATCTCGTTTGTGATGGGCCTTTTCTTTGGCATAAGGTTGTTCCTTTAAAAATAAATTGTTTCGTGTGGCGGGCAAAGTTAGACCGGATCCCCACCCTAAAGGCGCTATGTAAGAGAGGGGTTAATGTTAGTAGCACTTGCTGTGGCGCGTGTATTTTCGGCGAGGAAGACGCGGATCACGTCTTGGTTTCTTGCCATTTAGCGAGATGGGTTTTTAAAGACATTTTGAGTTGGTGCAAAGTTCAGATGGGCTGTTTGCTCAAGGTAAGAGACGTTATCAATTTCATTACTTGTTGGGGAAACTGTCGGAAAAAAAGGATCGGGCTGATCAGCATTGTTTATGGCATGTTCTGGTGTTTATGGCGTACTAGAAATAATCGTATTTTCAACGGTATTGTCCCAAACCCGGTGAAGATTGTTAATGATATCAAGGCGATGGTCTACGTTTGGCATAAACATAGGGCCCCAAAAGGGAATATTGTTTGGAGCAATTGGTGTAATTCCCCTCTGGAATGTTTGTAATTTCCTTTTTTCCTTGTTTTGTTCCTTCGGCCCGCTAGTTTCTTGCTAGTTTTAGGGTCTTTTATATTATATTTGCCGGTTCCAAAAAAAAAAAATCTAATCTATATAATTAGAGAGTAACCATATATAGGGGTGTTCAAAATCGGATATCCGAAAATTCGGATATCCGAATTTCGGATATCCGAAAATTCGGATAGTGATTTTCACTATCCGAAATCCGAATCCGAAATTTCGGATATCCGAATTTCGGATATCCGAAATTTTCGGATATCCGGTTTCGGATATCCAATATATCCGAAAATCCGAAATTTTTTAAAAATATCTTCTTTTTTTGTTTTTTTGTGTTATTTTTTGTTTGTTCCAAATTTTATTATACATTTTTTTAACCACAATATTTAATATTTACATATATTTATCTAAATATGTTATTAAATCATTAAAATATTTACATTTACCTATAAAATAACTATAAAAACTAAAAAAAATAAATATATTTTCGGATTTTCGGATAATCGGATATCCGAAATATCCGAAATTTCGAAATATCACTATCCGAATCCGAATCCGAAAAACCGGATATCCGAATTTTCGGATATCCGAAATTTCGGATATCCGAATTTTCGGATAATTTCGGATCGGATTTTCGGATTTTCGGATTCGGAGTTTCGGATACGGATATTTTGAACACCCCTAACCATATATGATGTCAATATCAATATGTGAGGACAGTTGGACATTACTCCCTCCCACTCTATTAGTGCCTACCTTGACTTTGTAATTTCTATGTCATTAAGATTTCAATTAATTCTCTGAAAACTAGTCAAATATAATCACTCAGACACACTCACTAGTCAAAAATCGGTTTGGTGGTTCGAACCGAACCGAAATGAAACCGGTCCAACTAATGATTTGTCCAATTTTTGGTTATAAAATTTTTAAATTTCGGTTTTCATTTCGGTCCGGTCTAAAACCAATTACTAACTGTTCAATTTTAGGTCTTACATTTCATGGATTTTGGGTTCCGATCCGGTCCGGTTCGGTCCGGTTTTCGACACATGAACATAAGAGCAAAAATCGGTCCGACCGGTGAACCAAACCGGAACCGGACCAAACCCGATCTGAACCGATGACAAACGGTCCAGTCTATGGTTTATAAAATTAAAAATCCGGTCTGGTCCAAAACCAGTTAGTAGAGGTCCGGTTTTCGGTTTTACTTTTTATAATTTTTGGTTTGCGTTTCGGTCCGGTTTCAACTGGTCCGGCCCGATTTTCGGACTTTGCACATGCCTAAGGATAAAATGGTCAGTTGAGATTATGTGGAGAATAGTAGCATTCGTATGGGTTGTGTTTGGTACGAAGTAATCGAAGAGAAAATGAAAGGATCATTATATGAGTGGAATAAAAAGAAACATACGATGTATTTATTTACAAGTTTGAAATGAAAAAAGGATTACTTGATGCATTTTTATGCCGATAAAAAAGTCATAACTAATATATATATATATATATTTATAGTGTACTTTTTCAGAAAAAAATGAATGTTTGAAATCTAAAAGCCAGTTATGCAATAATAGGTGTTCAATTCCGGGTACTCGTCAAGTTTAGGGATTTTATCAACATGTCCTACATCTAGTTCTTGTTGTCATGAACTCGTTAGGATAGAACGAGTAAAAAATGAAACTTGAGCTACAGGCGCTTTCTACTGGTCTAAAGATAGTTTTGTAAAATCCATTCCATTAATTCATACAGCTAATAAGAGGTAACTTGGGAACAGATGGAACATGTTTAATCAGAAACCGATAACCACCACAAACATAACAAGGTTCAGCCTTCAAATTAAAACTCATCAGCATGCAATCTGATCAGAATTATATTAAATATCAACAGAAAACAAACCATATGCTACGGGAATCATGAAACATTTAATCAACATGAAACTACGGAGGCTTGGATTGAATCTACACAAGAGCGGGATATAGTTTTGCTTGATGGCGGACTCTCTTTTTGTACTCCACAGTATCCTGCACATTTTATTTTTGTATAAATCAAGAATGACAACATAAATTCTATCGACAGAAATAGATCATGAATACATTTTACCTGAATAAAGAGATGATATCCCTCTGTTTGAGCGGGATCAGCAGGATTAGGGGAGTCCAGCAAATCCTGGATACCTACTAGAATTTGCTTCACTGTTATTGCTGGTCTCCAACCCTATGAACAACAGATATACATAAGATATTTATTAACGCCAATTAGTAGAGCTTAATATTGTTTGCTATACGTTAATTAGGATAAAAAGTTCGTACGCTGTCTTCATTGAGAATTGACAGACAAACAGTTCCGGATGGGTAAACATTTGGATGGAAAAACCCTTGGGGGAATTTGCACTTTGGTGGCTTGCTGGGATAATCTTCGGTAAAATTGAGGGTGAGGGGGTAATAACCGCCCTCCCAATCAGTCTGCAATGGCCATGTAGAAATAAGCATAGTAGCATACAAAAACAAACCAAAATATATTCATTAAAAAAAGGTTAAGACCAGTGTTTCTCTATAAACTTTTATCATACTCTGCTATGACAAAGTACAAAATTACATTATTCATTTTTCTTTTTAAATCGCTCCTCGCAAAGAAACTGAAAAAAAAAACATGAATAGATATAAAAGGGAAAGGATATAGAAAAGATCCAGAACAAACTCCAACTCGAAACAGTTAAAGGTTTAAAAACATTGAAGTTACGGTCAAGTTTGATTCTTTGTTTTGAAAGACGTTAATGGTCATCGATGTAAGATTAGATTTTGGGTCCACTTTTAAGATACAATAGGAAAGACATCTCCTTACTCATCTATAACGCCTTATCAGTGCCCTACATCGTTGTACAAACACAAGACGACAATTGCTTTGTCTTCACGACGTACTTACTTTCTACTTCTATATTACTTCCCTTTTTTGATCCAATTTGTTTAGATGATGTGAAGGATTGCTATGAGTGATTAAGTGAAGTTTTTGGAGGAAAAAAGGCCTTGAAGAAACATAGCTATATCAAGTGGGGTTAATGAACCAAGAAAGTATACATTGAGAAGTTCAAAATCATTTTCAGCTACGGTTGTGTAACACAAATGAAATAGGAGAAACGTCTAATAATAACTTACAAGAAAGTGTTACTAATAACAACTTGTGACAGAATCAAAGGCAAAACAAATGAAAATGTTACTGATGAGGATATTATGGATAGAGTAGAGAGTAGGGATTATAGAGTGAAGACGATATAGGAGAAACGTCTAATAATAACTTATACGAAAGTGATCGTGACTCAAGATAACAGGTTTCTAGTTGAAGAAATGTGAAACTACGGACTAAATAGTTAGTTAAAGACTCTTTTATACTTGATAAATTATCATTATTAACTAAGTTCCTATTAAAATTTAATATATTTATCTTTTAATTCCTACAAAATATGTTCTTGTTCTATATTGCTATGTCAATCATAATCTTGCAGGTTCATAACCACAGACGTTGAATGAGATGTTATGTTTTTTGAATGTTTGTTGCGTTATCTAGGCTATACACTGAGCTTTTAACACAATATGCTACAATAGTCTTATAGTCGTAAGATCATAATGATTATCAACATTAGCTATTTCTTTTTATCAATTTCAATACGTCTTTTATATATCAGTAACCCGAAATCTCAATAACTAAAACAGCAATACTAAACTGAAATAACAGTATTTTCTCAATAAAAACCATAACTACTTACCCCAACTTTACCAGGAATAGTACACTGCCATACCATCAAATTAACTGTACCATCAGCAAGTGATTCCGGCTTCGCAACGAAACCCTAATTAACAAAATTAAATCAAAAACACATAATATATGTCAATCAATAATAATAAGGGGACTGACTAACATGAGGATGGTTTTTTCGCCAAGCTTTTCGTTCCTCTGTAAGACGACCTCGCGCAATTCCACCAGACATTATTCACAATGGAATTCAATTGTGGTAAATGTAAAAGATAATAGATATAGATTTGCAGTCGCGTGAAGACGACGAAGCTTTGACTTACTTATCCAACATTTCTTCCATTCACTTTTTTCTTAAATAATGGAGTTTTATAAACATGGACCAATTAAAACTTATCGTTTTTCAATTTTTATAAAAGATAATATTTTTTTTTGGAACCGGCAAATATAATATAAAAGACCCTAATACTAGCAAAAAACTAGCGGGCCGAAGGAACAAAACAAGGAAATTACAAACATTCCAGAGGGGAATTACACCAATTGCTCCAAACAATATTCCCTTTTAGGGCCCTATGTTTGTGCCAAACGTATACCATCGCCTTGATATCATTAACAATCTTCACCGGGTTTGGGACAATACCGTTGAAAATACGATTATTCCTAGTACGCCATAAACACCAGAACATGCCATAAACAATGCTGATCAGTCCGATCCTTTTCTTCCGATAGTTTCCCCAACAAGTAATGAAATTTATAACGTCTTTCACCTTAAGCAAACAACCCATTTGAACTTTGCACCAACTCAAAATGTCATTAAAAACCCAGCTCGCTAAATGGCAAGAAACCAAGACGTGATCCCCGTCTTCCTCGCCGACAATACACGCGCCACAACAAGTGCTACTAACATTAACCCCTCTCTTACATAGCGCCTTTAGGGTGGGGATCCGGTCTAATTTTGCCCGCCACACGAAACAATTAATTTTTAGAGGAACAACCTTATGCCAAAGAAAAGGCCCATCACAAACGAGATGCGCGGAGCGAACAATTCTCGTCCTAAGAGAGGAGACCGAAAAACCTCCCATATCCACAAAATCAGAATTCCAGTTACTTGTCTCCATATTCCATCGAATAACCTGAGAATGATGAATACCCACCTCTGCCAGAGCTTTGTCAATTCTGGTAATATTTTTCCAAACACCCGCCAAGGATGCCTTGGCGATCGTAGTACCACGGAGATCATCTATACCATGAATAGCCATTATAGTACGGGCCCATAAAGCATTGCTGTCTACTCGTAAGCGCCACCACCATTTGGATAGCAGGGAAATATTTAACGATTTGATAGACCCGAGACCCAAACCCCCTACATCTTTGGGGGAAATAATTTTCTCTCAAGAAATCCAGTTAATACCTCTGCTGTCCTTAGACCCGTTCCATATAAAGCTTCTTCGGATTTTTCCGAGTTCCTCAATGACCCCGGTAGGAGCTTTGAAGAGAGACATGTAGTAAGATGGCAGACTTCCTAAGACAACTTTAGCCAAAGTAACGCGGCCACCAATACTCAGAGATTTAGACTTCCAAATCGAAAGTCTAGCCTTGAAACGATCTATAACAGGTTTCCAAGCTTTAATAAAATTCATATTTTCCCCAATAGGAATCCCGAGGTAAGAGAACGGCAGCTTAGCTGGCTCGCAGCCAAGCGGGGAGGCCCAAGCCGAAACTTCCAAAGGAGGCACACCAATACCGAACACTCTAGACTTATGAAATTTACTTTAAGGCCCGAGGAGACATGGAAGCATTTTAGAATCCGAGCAAGGTTGTCGATATTTTTCCTAGACCACTTACCAAGAAACAAAGCATCGTCAGCATAGAAAAGATGAGAAACGGCAAAGATGGTATCCAGTTTCGCCATTTCCCGCCAAATTGCATCTTCTCCATGATCGAATCCAGAAAGCTCCAGTTCACTGAATCAAAAGCTTTATTAAAATCAACTTTAAAGAGAAGGATTTTCTGACTTGATTTCTTAGCCCACGAGCATATCTCATTTACCAAAAGGGGACCCTCCAGGATATTTCTACCATCAACATAAGCCGACTGAGTTTCCCCAATCACCTCCCCAATAACCGCTTTTAATCTACTAGCAAGAATAGCCGCTATGATCTTGTAAATGGCACCAATTAAGCTGATGGGCCTGAAGTCATTGAGACTAAGAGGGTCCTTTACCTTGGTGACCAGAGTAATAAACGAGGAATTGCATCCTCTAGAGAATCTCCCCCACCGTTCAAAGTGTTTCGCGAAACTAAAGATGTCGGCTTTGAGGGT